>CM021106.1:583926930-584188186 GCA_007115665.2 Sequoiadendron giganteum | reverse complement strand
TCTCCCCCTCCCCCTCTCTCTTTCTCCCGCTCTCCCCCGCTCTCTCCCACTCTCACCATCTCTCCCTCCCTCTCTATCTCCCACTCTTCGCTTCTCCCCTTCTCTGACTCTCACCATCTCTCACCCTCTCTCCCTCCCTCTCTATCTGTCACTCTCCGCTTCTTCCCTTCTCCCACTCTCTCCCACTCTCTCTCACTATCCCCTTCTCTCCCTCCCTCTCTATCTCCCACTCTCCCCCTCTCTCCCTCCCACTCTATCTCCCACTCTCTCCCTCTCTCCCTCCCACTCTCTCTTTCTCCCACTCTCCCCTTCTCCCTCCCTCTCTATCTCCCACTCTCCCCCTCTCTCCCTCCCACTCTCTCAGAAACTCCTATACTCTCAAAAATACACTAAGAAAACCAAATTTCACATAACGTGCTCACGTTATAACGCGCGCACGTTTTTTACTCCACTAAAATGGTAAAAAACTCTATATACCCGTGATTTGAAGGCCCACAGTCTGCATATTCCCCTAGTTTTGCGCGTGCTCCGACAAAAAATAGCTTTTTGATGATGTTGTGAAGTGTGCAAGCATCTTTCTCACATTCCATCACCTTTTCCATGATCTTTTTACCACCTTTGCATAAAATAGAATATTTTCCACGTTGAAAGACATATAATATCAATTGAAGTTTGAATTCCATTGAAAACTGATATATAATTGAAGTGTGGAAGGGAACAAGCTTTTGAACAAATCAAATTGTTGTGGATTTTGAAGAAAGAAGAAGCTAAGGCTACATAATTGGGTTGAACTCCTCCATTTGAAAGTCTATTTTTTAAGGTATGTGAAGTCTTTACAAATTTTCTTTCATTCTATTATGGCTTGCTTTCATTTTTGTTTGTCATTATAACCTTAGGTTGTCAATGCACATTTTAAATTACCAGATTATATACACAATTATATACACTTGCCAATTACCATTTTACACTTGCCAATTATAGAAATTCAAAACCATTCACCAAAATTCATCCTTTAAGACAACTCCAAGCCTCTCCCATTCCTCTAAAGGGTCCAAACACCTTCCAATTCCTTAAGGACCTTCAAAACACCTTGAAAATATTGAAAATAACTGATTACAATCAACTAGGTTCCTCAAAACATCAACCAATGATTATGTCATTCACAAGTTGTCTTAAATCTTCCATAATGGCACCATTGTTTACAAACACAAACTATAATTCTTAAGGCACAACCAAACCATTATTTTCTTAATAAATCTTTGTTTGAGTTAGTACAACAAGAATGAAACCTTTCAGAAGTCTACCCTTACACACAAACTTAGTTCCTTTGTTCACTGTCCACAGTACTAGTAGCCAAGCATCTACAAATTGTCACATATATCTCCCAAACCATGCACACACTTCAAACTGTGATACTCATTTTTCATGCAGAGTTAGAGGACCCAAAACCATTGAAGATGTGAAATTTCCTTCAAGAGCCATCTAAGAAGATTAAAAAGGCGTAATGGACCAATCCCAACACTCCTCCAAGCTGGAAAACAAACAAAAACATTATTTCCCAAATTTCACCCTTGGAATCTAGTTACTGAGCAAAACCAGTTTTGGGCCCTTAACTCCAAAACTTTCGAAAACACCAGGAAAATAAAAGAATGATTGTAGCACCAATTTTAGAGTTTCAATACATACCTTAACCCATCACATGAATCCTTTGGCACAACATTAAGAAAACTGACCTTTTTCACTATTTTAGGCCTCCAAGTAGACCAATTTTACAAAGGAACTACCCTTATATCTTCACACCAGACTTCCAAACCCAAAAAAAATCTTTAATTAGGTCTCAAAACAAGATAATTTCTAGGTCTTAGGACCTTACCCACTCAACTAGGCTTCCAATACAAAAACCCCCATTTTTCAATGCAAAGAGGGAGGGTTTATAGAAACTCCTATACCCTGCACAAGGTCAAAAGTTCATTACATAGACCACTCCTTCACCAATTTTTTAGGAACTAATATTTGTCTCATTACCATGGTATAGATAAAATTATCTGCCATGCCGAAGAAAAATACAAAGAGGAAACTAACAGACGAAGAGAACGAAACCTTGAAAGAAAAGGAGAGAGTTCGGGTGGCGGCATATCGTGAAAAGAAGAAATTGGAAATGATTGATGAAAACAAACCGATTGTAGAGGAATCTCAACCATCAAAAAGAGAACGAGAATTGGCAGCACAACAAGCACGAATGTGAAAGCATCATTGTAAGACAGATTCAAATACCGTAGTTGGAGACACACCCTCTACGAAAAGTGAATATGAAGGGACACCATTAAGCACACGCGAATATGGAGGGACACCATCTAGCACAAGTGAATATGGATGAACACCATCTACTACAAGTGAATATGGAGGGACACCATTTACCACAAGTGAATATGGAGGGACACCATTTACCACAAGTGAATATTGTTGAACACCATCCAACACATCTCAAGTTGAGAGTACATCATCACTCGAAATTGACGAAGAAGGTATGCCATCATTCCCATGTGAACCTCAAGGTATGTCTTCTTCTCCACCCTCGATTGAAGGTATGCAATCTAGCCCACCTCAATTGAATATTGATGAAATTCCTAATGTTGAGATGTATGTACCTAGGAGAACACCACCAAGAATTGTGCGTAGAAAGCCAAAGTATTTGATTAATATTGATGATGAGATTTTGCAGCACATGGAAGGTAAGATTTCAACACGTACTTGTAGAAGATATGCTAATAAGATTTGGGAACAATTCTTTGAAAGGCTAAATGAGACTGCAAGATGTCAACTATTTGTTGAAATGATGCGGGGTGTAAAGTATAGGAACATCATGAAGACTCTTGGGTTGACAACATCGAATGCATCGAGTGAAGACACTATTGTGAAGAATCTAATGGATGCTTATGAGAGTGTGGGTAAGACCTCATGCTCAAAGGATAGTAATGTAAATCTGATGTGTCATTACATCAACTTTGGTAAGTTGTCAAACAAAGAGAGCTCGCCTAATTAAAAAGACTAGTGAAAAAATGGGAATTAGTAAAAAAACCTTATCAAGAGCCATTCAAAGGCGGCAAAGAATTGAGGGCAATGATACAAATTAATTATGGACATTCTTGAGGAGACTATAAGGAAAAGATAAAGAAGTTGTCGAAGCCTTGAGAACACTAATTGAAGAGTATTGGAAGAATAACACAAGGCCATCTCCGAATCAAAGGTATATGGTAAGAAGGAGAATTGGTAGTCGGAATCATGAGCCACATCCAAAGCATTTTTTGGATATGACTCAAACCCAATTTTTTCAAAAATTTGAAAATGATTATCCTCAAATTAGTATTTCTCAAATATTTTTTGAACTGCTTAAACCTTTTTATGTCAAGATAAATCACACACGCACTACTTGTTGTTGTAGACTACATATTGAATTTTCTAACCATTACGATGTTTATCATTCTATATGTTTAGATTTGCATACTAACGATGTTTTGCAGGATTGTGGCATAGAAGCCCCACCAAAATCTTCAAGAGATTTCTTATCAAAAAAATTATGTGAAATAGAGGATGGCCAGATATTCTATGGACAACATGCTTGGATGGTTCATGTGAGCATTGCGGTGGCTTCTAGCATATGCCAGTATGTCAACATATGGAAAGCACAGATGAGGTGGGACAAAAACTAGTAGAGTTCGGGAAGTATAAAATAGTGGCATATGCTACAAAAGATGGGTCTCAAGCAAAAAGGTGTGATTTGGTTATTGAGAAGATTCCAGTGTACAAATTTATGACCACATTTTGTGACAGTATACTGTCTGAGTATGCAATGCATACGCATAGAGCCCGATGGTTGGACACGCAGTTCAAGCTATGCAAGGACACCTTTCTAGTTGGAAGCGTAGTATCCGGGGTTGACTTTGTAGAGAACTACACTCTATAGCCACAACATGAGGTGCAGTCATAGTATTACAACTCCACACAAGTTTTGATATTTGTGCACATAGCATTCATTCATGCATCTGATAGTACAAATGAGCAAAGGAAGGTATTGAGAGAGTACAACTTTTACATTAGTGATGATCGCACACATTCTCCAAAGTTCATGCAAGGTTTCTTCCAGATGTTCTACAGTGGTTTGGCTTAGAGGGGCATAGAATACGATCAACATATAATATGGTTTGATAACTGTGCAACACAGTTCAAGAACTCGCGCATGTTCTACTAGTTGTGTAGGATGCAAGTCATTACAAGTGTTCAACATATGTGGAAATTTTGTGAGGCTGGACATGGAAAGGGGGAGCATGATGGTGCAGGAGCATGCATGAAAAGAGCATTAGCATGAGAAGAGTTAAAGTATAAATACAATGCAAAGTTGACAGATGCAAAATCAATTGTCGAGTGGTGTACTGCTTTGATGGGTCTAGGTAATGAAGGTATGTCTTCAATTCATAGATTTTTTTAGTTGATGGATGATACTAACATTGCACCATATGAAGACTGTTGTACACTAATAGGATCGAGTGAGGTACACTCTTTACTTAGGTCAAATATAGGTTCATGGAATATCGATACACGAAAGATGGCATGCTTTTGTTCTTCATGTACAATGCAAGATTGGAATGATTGTGAGTCAGGGGAGTGGGTTGACAAATGGTTCACAAGTTATCTTAGCCCACTTCACACGTATCGCCCTCCGATGACATTGGAACTGACATAGAGAGAATCATTGGTCAACTTTGACCACATATCAGATCTAGTTCAATGAGGTGATATATCTACTTTCTTAGTTGTGTAAATCCCATATCGTTAGATCTTACTTTGTACTGTATTCGTAATGTTGACAAATTTCAAGAGATTTTTTGCACATATCAATGTAGGTCATGTTTATGTAGTTATTGCAGATGAATAAAATGAAGAGGGAATAGACTATTACTTATGTCATTAGACTATTACTTATGTCATTATGTTGAGACCAAAAAGAAACTGGAGGCCCCAGTTATAGATGGAGAAAACATCAAATACCCTACAGGCTCAGTTGTGGTTACTAGAACATGGCTTAGAAGGTACCCACATTCAAATGTTAAACATTGGCTATTTTAGAACTTTGACATGCATTTTAAGATTCTTCATTACTCGAAACTTTTCGTGGCATCCAATGTTCATTTGACCAAATATGGGGGTAGACCTTTGAACAAGACGTTATGGAAGGTCCATGAGTCTAACCACGAGGCAATACTTGACACAATAAAGAGTAGAGTAGACCCGGATGGTTCGTTGGATTAATTTGTAAGTATATGCACATTGGATCTTATTAATTTATACTTGTATGCACATTAATTTGTTTGATGCCAATGCTATCATCTTCTTTTACAGTGATTGGTGTCCCCTTGCAAAAAATGTAGATATATGAGCCATCCAAGAGAATGCCAACCAGAAAAGCAATGCAACATCCTTATTTTGATGCCTACATGCAACATCTGTAAGTGCCTTCCATCTATTTTTATTTCATTTCCATTTTGGATGCTCTTTCTTTTTCTCTTTTACTTTGCGTATTTGTAAGTAAACTACTAAGGGTTGATTGATCTTTCGTTGCAGAAAATGCTGATTTAAGAGCCATCAAAGAGAATCTTAGCGAAAAAAGCAATGCAACATACTTATTTTGATGATTTTGACAAATCTCAATTTTGATTTCAATCCATTATAAGAGAGCATGTGAAGCTTAGCGAGGGAATCTCAAGTTACTCATTTGAAGTTAACCTCATGATGAGCACCTATGATGTAGACATTTAAAGAGAATCTTGAATGTATGAGTGACATTGTAAAAGATCTGAGAGAATGAAGTGCCAGAGGCATTGTAATAAGATTTAATTACATAATGAGATATACTCAAATATTGTAAGGTTGGATTTCATGTTTTGTGTAGTAGCACCTTGTTTTGTAAATGCCTTGAGTAGGAAAATTTGCAAACTTTGAATTTTGAAATGTAAACAATGTGAAAAAGATCATATAAAGGTCATCTAAACAATTTGTACACATTTTTCTGCAACTCATGTGACCAAGCGGACTGTTCCAACAGGTCGGAATAGGTATGTTTACGCTAGGAATGGTCCTCTTTCACACCAAAACATGTAGAATCGCTCTGAGCTATGTTCCACCAAATCGATCCCTTAAGGGTCCAAAGTGCAAAATGGCTGCAAAATTCAACATGATAGTACTTGGATACCCTGACACTTAGAAACTTCTTGTTTGATCCTACAAAAAGGAATTGGGCCTCTCTAGAAAAACCTCTCTTGGTTTTGGCTATCTTGGAGTGGTTTTCTCGTGGCGGTGGATTTTCACTTGATGGAAAAAGTGTCAAATTCAAGCAGTGCAAAGTTGCAAAGTGGTGCAAATTTCACTTTGCAACTCGTGTGACCAAACTAACTGCTCCAACACATCCAAATATGTATATTTACACTAGGCATGGTCTTTTTTCACACCGAAACACGTAGAATCGCTCTGAGCTATGTTCAACTGGATCGATCCCTTAAGGGTCCAAAGTGCAAAATGGCTGCAAACTTCAGTATGCTAGTACTCGGATACCATGACACTTAGAAACTTCTCGTCTGATACTACAGAAAGGCGTTGGGCCCCTCTAGAAAAAACACTCTCGGTTTTGGCTATCTTGGATTGGTTTTCTTGTGGTGGCGGATTTTCACTTGATGGAAAAGGTGTCAAATTCAAGCAGTGCAAAGTTGCAAAGTGGTGCAACTTTCACTTTGCAACTCGTGTGACCAAACTAACTGCTCCAACACATCTGAATAGGTATGTTTACACTAGGCATGGTCTTTTTTCACACTAAAACACATGGAATCACTCTGAGCTACGTTCAACCGGAACGATCCCTTAAGGGTCCAAAGTGCAAAATGGTTGCAAACTTCAGCATGCTATTACTCAAATACCATGACACTTAGAAAATTTTTGTCTAATCCTACAGAAAGGTTTTGGGCCCCTCTAGAAAAACCTCTCTTGGTTTTGGCTATCTTAGAGTGTTTTTCTCATGGCGGCGAATTTTCACTTGATGGAAAAGGTGTCAAATTCAAGTTGTGCAAAGTGGTGCAACTTTCGCTTTGCAACTCATGTGACCAAGTGGATTGTTCCAACACATCCAAATAGGTATTTTTATGCTAGGAATGGTCCTCTTTCACACCGAAACATGTGGGATCGCTTCGAGCTATGTTCCATTGGATCGATCCCTTAAGGGCCCAAAGTGCAAAATAGCTGCAAACTTCAGTATGCTATTACTTGGATACCATGACACTTAGAAACTTCTCATCTAATCCTACAAAAAGGCATTGGATCCCTCTAGAAAAACCTCTCTCGGTTTTGGCTATCTTGGAGTGGTTTTCTAGTGGCGGCGGATTTTCACTTGATGGAAAAGGTGTCAAATTCAAGCTGTGCAAAGTTGCAAAGTGGTGCAACTTTCGCTCTGCAACTCGTGTGACCAAGTGGACTATTCTAACATGTCCAAATAGGTATTTTTATGCTAGGCATGGTCCTCTTTTGCACCACAACACGTGGAATCGCTCTGAGCTATGTTCCACCGGATCGATCCCTTAAGGGTCCAAAGTGCAAAATGATTGCAAACTTCAGCATGCTATTACTCAAATGTCGTGATGCTTAGAAAATTATTGTCTCATCCTATAGGATCGTGTTGAGCCTATCTACAAAAACCTCTCTTGGTTTTGGCTATCTCAGACTGGTTTTCTAGTGGTGGTGGATTTTCACTTGATGGGAAAAGCATCAAATGCAAGCAGTGCAAAGTTACAGAGTGGTGCAACTTTCATTCTGCAACTTGTGTGACCAAGCAGACTATTCCAACACATCGAAATAGGTATTTTTATGCTAGGAATGGTCCTCTTTTGCACCGAAACATGTGGAATCGCTCCGAGCTATGTTCCACTAGATTGATCCCTTAGGTTGGAGGAATCTTAAGTTGCAAATTTGTAAGTTGCTTAAAGCAACAAATTTGAAATGATATTGAATGGCCCACTTAGCATTCATTGCATCTAAGTGATGCTCACAGAGGTGAGGCACTAGGCCTTCTCAGGAGGTCACCCATTCCAGTATACTCCAGCTCAAGCGCTAAACCACGAAGTTTTTTCCCCAAGGTTAATCCCACTTAGCTTGCAACCCCATTTGCAAAACCTTCAACAAGTGTTGTGCCTTATGAAAAATTGATTATAAATCCCCTTTAGCTCATCAATTGATAAGTAGGAGGTATTTTCTACAATGAGTCAAATTGTGATATTGCTATCAGGATTCCATTGAGCATTCATTTGTAGTATTAGATATAGCTCTAGCTTCTATAGTATTGCACATGATTGCAGATAGTTTCAAAGATCTAGATAACATCAATAGTTCACATTACTCAAGAAGGATGAACATCTTAAATACATTTGAAATCAAGACAAGTAACCTTCTTGTGGACTTAGGGTTGCAATATTAGATCTACAACATGTTCCACCATTTCTTCAGTAGGATCAAGAACACACATAATGAAGGTGTGTTTGTAGCCATGAAAGAAAGGTGTGTTTTTAGCCATGAAAGATTATGGTTCGAACTATCCATGAGAGTGATGTTTTATCTCAACCAACCATATCTATACCATAGTTTGTTTGGAAACAAGGATGGGTTCTCTCTTCATCAACATATACATTATTCCTCGATGTGTTCACACCAGTGTTACAAGACTAGGACCTGCCTCAGACTTGACAAGCCATTTTTTGACTTGGACTCGGGCTTGGAGCCCAGACTCGACAAATAGAAAAACCTAAGAAATTCAAAGATTTGTAAGGATTTAAAACTTGTTTCATGCACCCTTTAATAAATAAACCTTAAAGACACAATAGCATCATCAAATAGAAATTACTATGATCCCATACACAAACATACATCAATCACATAAGTATAAGCACAAATTTTAGCTAAAGGAAATAACACATTTAGATATATAAATATTGTGATATTGCTATCAGGATTCAATCGTGTAGTTTTACAAGTCAAACTCATTGACCCATGATTCATCATAGTGGTTCACAAGAACCCATCTCTCATGATAATAAATGGTTCATAAGGAGGAAGATAAATCTTCATACATTTCTTCTATCACAAATGAGATAAGTGCTTGGTTTCATGAAGGTCATGAGACAATCATTAATGGGGAGTGGATACATGAAGAACTGATGGAGAATGATAATGGCTTCAGAACTGCTATAAAGGAAAAAAAAAATTGTTTCAATGATGCAAGAGGTTTTTGGTTTCACTACCAAAATGAGCCTACAAAGAATGCATGCGAAACTCCTTTTGACCTTGAGGGTGTACTTACTCCATCTCAAGGATCATGCATTGGGGATGACATAGATCAATGCTAGCGCTAACCAATTAATAATTATACATGTGAATAATTCAAACATGTACATGTCAATAAGGGAAGTACAAGTACTCAAACACACGTAAGCCTCAAAAAGTATACACATGAATACATAGTATACAAAAATTAAAACAAAGTATATGCACGAATACAAGGTATATGCATGAAAACATGTAAGCCAAAAAGTATACACTCGAATGCATGTAAGTCACAAAGTATACACGTAATTCGTAAAGTATACACTTGAATACACGTAACTCATATCTATTGAACCATCAATTTAGAATGCAAATATGGATAGCCATCGATAAAATATATTTGTATTAACCAAATAGCCATGTAGGCATACATAAATATATGTCGATATAAGTATGAAATATATGTACAAAATAGCCATATAGGCTTACGAGAATGCCATCTAGACATACAATGTCAAATATGTTCAATAAAAAATATGTACAAAACTGCCATACAGGCATACAACAAAGGACTCTGGAATCAAAAGTCATTGCTCTCCATGTGCAGGAAATAAAATCTTTCCCTTTCCTTTTTGCTCAGATGGCGATAGGTCTGTCACTCATTTTTGCTATGGTCATGGAGTGCTCCTACTACTCCTAGGGTTTAGTTCATGGTGAAGTTTTAACTGTTACAATAAGAAGTAAAGACATGAATATATAGAAATTCACATTATAAAAAATGATATATTTGACAAAATAATCACCTGACCATCTCACGATCTCTCTCATGGGGAAATATCCCATAGCCCATGCTCAAGCATGCTCCAAACCTGTATAAACCATACAAATAGAAAAAATACGTGAATCAATAATGGTTTGATTTTTCACTAACTAACATCTATAACAACAAATGTAAATTAAAATTTACTAATTTGCCTCATACCTCTTCTGTCAGAGCCATCGAGGATTGTATAGTAGATGTCACACCAATATCCATTGCCCTCGTCATATTCGGAGGTGTATCGTCTCGCAACAACTGAAAATAAAACAAATTATTCAACGTAATCAATGATGTGCATGTATAAACTACACAAATCTATTAAGTACTTGATTCATTAGTTAAACTCTTTATTCTATTACCTGCATGAAGGTTTGAGTAAATCCACCACCACTGGGAAGTGTTCCATCAAAACCTCCAATATTAGTCTGTTCAACATCCAAAATTGCATATTAAATTACCATTCGTAAAACAATGCCATTAATATGCAATAAACTTATAATTTTTTACTAGTTACATACCCCAGCGAGAGGTGTACTGCAAAAATAGGTTGGTGGGGGGCCGATGTATCCAGTCTCAACACTGTGACCCTGCAATTTTATAAAAATCATAGAACATTTTTAGTTAATCTTGCATTTCAAAATCAAAATTTAATAAATTAAATTCAATGAACACATGCACTAACTTTTACCTGACTATCAATGCCATATGCCTCATGCATAATGTTAGCTGCCCTCTACATCTCCATAGCTGCAAACGGATCCTGCATACCAGTCTCCTGAGGGTCGGTGGGGTCATGTGAACAAGTAGCCCCACAAGATTGACACATATGTGTTTGAAGGCCACCACTAGAAGACTCCCTTAAATGGTGTTGTAGAATAGGGCTAGTATAATGGATGACACTCTAGGTCAAAGTGTTGATTGTCTGCAATGTCTCCTATGTCAGCACTTTCCTTCATGATAGAAGGCATAACATGCTCATGAGGTGGCCTAATGAGAGCTCGTCTACCTTTCTGCATAGGATCTAGCTGTGCACCAGGTCTATCCTGAGCTAACCCCCCACCTCTCCCCTGGAAATCCCTCATATCAAAATAATTTGGGATTTTGTTCAATATGAACTCACTGTATAGCTTCCTAAGGAAATATTGCAGGACCTCGCAATTGTTGCACGGTGGGTAATCGAAGACCATGTACCACCTATTATAAAACCACTCCTTCATCTATTGGTGGTGGCACCAATGGATAGGAAACCTCTTCGCATTGAGGGTAAGATTTTGATTTGTGCATGGGTCGGTGAATAATGAGCACAAATCACCTTTTGTAATTTTTAAATCTTTCACATCCTTGTATGATAGTTTATTTGCATAATAGTCCCTAGCTGCCTGCCTTCTATCTTCCCATCCAGTTATTTGTTTTCTAATTGAATCTACGTTTGTTAACATATCTTTTAATGAATTTGCTACGGTCATTCTTTCTGTGGTTGAACCATTTGGATCACTCAACCTATTGATCAAATCCTCAATTTTTTTTTTGTTGTTCTCAATTTCACTCATTAAATTTTGTTGAGTGCCAGGAGGGGGTTGAGTGATTGGTGGAGGAGGTTGATGTTGTGCAGAAAGGTGTGGATTCTGAACAATATTTTGTATCCTCCATTTATAAGTGGCTTGTAGATTTGAAGGTGCAATTGATGGCATGATCTTGTGCAGGTCTGGCCATTTTGTATCAGTAGCACTGAGGGTGAAGAATAGTGATGGGCAGCCAACTTGGATAACCATATCAGAGAGCTCCCCTCTACAACTGTTCCAAAAAGGGCATGTTCCTCGAATTGATGATTTGAAACGCACGAGTTGTTCAGCAAGTTTTTCATCTAGTAGGTCCTTTAAACATTGACGAAGATTAGAAATTGTTGCTGGAAAACATGCATCAATGTGCTTGTGGACAAATACAGATGTTGTGGCTTGGCTGCGATGACGCATAAGAATATTGAGTATGAAGTACCTGAAGCGAGGGTGTTGGCCAAACCTATTATCAAAGTACCTAAGCAAGTGGAGATCATATTCATGTAACTTAACTTCTTGCATACGAAGTTGTTTGAATGTTGCTTTGTTGTTAGGAAACAAAGTGGGGAAAGCCATAACAAACAATCCTTCAGTTGTGTACTCATTGATGGGAGATGGTGAAATGGGTGGCGAGTCCATAGACAAGGGTGGTCAAGCTTGACCTAGTTGTAATATAGAACGCAATTCTTCAACTTCTCTACATGCTGCTGGAAGGTTAGCTACAAAGGAAGTCGAGTGGTGTATGTCTTCTCCAAAAGGGTCAAAGGTTGTAGCATTTGTATGCATAGAGCTTGGAGATTTTGGGTTGGTTAATGTGGTTGTTGCAGATAGGAGGTTGGTAATGTTAGTGGAAGCAATCGGTAGACATGCCAATGCAACCTCATCTAAGTGCACATTTTGGCAGTATGGGTCATGTGAGGCTTTGTAATGCAGTGCCTCATAAACATGCCCTCTACTCATGTACAAGTTATAGTCCTCATGGCCAATGTTTTTACTATTTACTAATAGGATGTCTAATTCATCTATACATCTAGAAAAGTGGGTAGCAATCGTAGAAATATCTTGAGGAAAAGAAATAGTGTGCCTAGTATATTTTAGTTGGCCTCCCTTTGCATAGGTAACTTGAAGGATAGGGCTGACCCGAGCTATTAGCATCTCTTCAACTTGAGTAAGGTTTTTTAAACATAGAGGTTGCTCACCAGGGTCCATGTTATTCCATGCTGAGAAGCAATGGCCATTTTTTTCATATGAACATCGGTGACAAGTAGACGCACCATGTAATTGTTTTATCCGTATACCTGGATATTTTTCCATGCAAACTAGACAAGTTGGCATGTTTTCAAGTCTATCTAGCTTAGAATGGAAAGAATTTCTTGCAGCAAAAAAATTTTGAGTAAAGATTGGAGGGCAGATGGATTTGGGCGTCGAAAATGGAGGAGGGGAGTGTAGATGTTTGAGTAAATATTGGGGGCAGATGGATTTGGGCGGGGGAAATGGAGGAGGGGAGCGTAGATGGATTTGGGTGGGGGAAATGGAGGAGGGGAGCGTAGATGTTTGAGTAAAGATTGGAGGCAGATGGATTTGGGTGGGGGAAATGGAGGGGAGTGTAGATGTGGAGGCACCAACATAGATGCTATGTGCAATTTCTCATCTTCTTCTATTGATAATGTCTTTCCGCGCATGGTACCGAGTGCGTTGTTGTTGGTTACGGCGGGTTCGTTTAAGTTGCAAGCTTGAATTTTCCATATCCATATAGTATTTCCTGTAGGTCTACATAAAAGGTTCAACATTAATTAATGTTTTTACAACTAATTACATTGGTTGGAAGGAAAGAATTGGGAATCTTAGGAAAGAACAAGAGTGTATGTCATTGTAAGTTTACATAGAAGGTGCAACATTAATGGGGATAACATCATAAAAGCTTGGAGTAATAAATGTTCTTAAATGGAATTATAAAATAATCAAGATAATGTGCAAACTAAATTCATTGAGCATATGTCAATAACATCGATTGAACGTAAAGCATTGTGAATCCCAAGAACCAAAAAGACTTCTGAATAATTAAATGTTTGTTTTAGATAAGTTTTGGTTTTACATGTTTGAAACTTGAAATGGATATGAAAGTGTACATAAGTTGAATCCTTTCAAATGCAATTGGAAGTGTACTAAAAGATTTGGATGTAAAATTATGCACAAAACAAAATGATTAAATTTGTTTCTTCATATATTGCAAGTTCATGTGTGGTTACATGTTAAAAGGCGTGTGAAATAGATTTTAGAGACATTATGTAGTATAGTGGTTTACAACCCAACAAGTGGAAAGATATATATATATATATATATATATGTTTTTTGTAACTATCTATTGTGCTTACAAATATGCAAAATAGTGCATGGTCCAGTACAAGTGTACTGAAAAAACTTGTAATAGTAAAGCTAAGCATGTTTAATAGCTGTGGTAACAATGCTTTGTGCTTCACAATCATCAAAAACATTTGATTGGATGGTAAGTGCTAGTAGAAACTCGCAATTGACAACTGTTTCTAGAATTGTTCTCGTTGCATCGGGTTCTGCTAGTAGGAGCTAGAAGTCTTCTGCACAAACTCCTAACAATGTTGTTGCTGGTTCTTCAAATGCAGTAACATTAAGAAGATGGCCTGTATCATCTTGCAAGTCCATCTTTAGCATGTAGGTTAAATTGCAAGTAGCAATCTCTGCAAAACACTTGGGGCATTTAAATGCACCTGGGCTAATTTGGAGAACCTTTTTCTTACACTTTTTGCTTTCCACCATGCGAGGACATGAGAGGCAGTAGAAGTTGTCTAAGTGGAGCTTTGTGATAGTGGCCTTTACACGAACATTTTATTTGTTAAGAGAGCTTGGTTGCACAATATTTAAAATAGGAAAAGGGTTTTCAAATTTTTGGTTTGACAGATGACTCTTTGAAAGGGGAAGACAAGGTTGGGCAATCCCTATAGTGGCATACCATGTCTGTAATTTTGAGGCTTCAGCCAAGTTGGGATTTATTACAATGATCGTTGGAAAGATAGTATCTATAGATTTTTCAGACCATGAGGTAATACGACCACTTTCAATCAAAATAATTGGTGGGTTTGGCTCTAAGGGAAGGTTAGCTAGTTGTTTCCCAGCAATTTGGAAATGGCTACCCCAAAGTGTGATGTCAATTGTACAGCTTGACATGTCCAAGATTGTAGTTGTACACTTTGTTGATTCGGTTCCATCCCTCTTGCGAATGGTTGATGCAGGGGAGATGGATAGAACAATACCAATGACATCTACAAGGGAATTAATAGGCAAGGACATTAATGATTCAATGCTTTTGATATGGTAGTTGTGAGTTGGTATAATGGACTCTACGTAGGTGAAAGAAGTTATGGTTGAGGAGCTATGGAGGAATATTTTATAAGGGTTTGTGCCACTACTATATTTTGTGTTCCTAACTCTAATGCGGCCATTGGAGATGACATAAGTACTTTTGGTCTCGATGACATGGTAGAATCTATCTACAAGATCATTAAAATAGGTAACATGTATCTCAGAGCGTGCTTTATCTACAAAATTGAAACCAAAGGCTTTCCCATCATTACTTGAATTTTTGTATTCATGAATTGGACTTTTAGCATGGGCATGACCTTGAATGGACCAATGCTTATGGTTTGGTGTTAAGGTTGCAATGGGAATTGGTTCAGATGGTCCATCAAATGAAGTGCTGGGAGATTGTGTGGTGATCAATGGGGCCTGAGAACTGGTAGATGGTGTACAGGTTAGAGCTTGATGGATAGCGATTGGTGCTCCAATCATTGATGCACTATTTGTTACTACTTCCAGACTATGAATTACGATAGCGTTGCGATGAAAGGACAATTTGAAAGTGAATGAAATGTACATGCTTAAACAACAACAACTAAAAACTATAAGGTAATCATGTATATATGTGAATTTATGGAATTTTTTGCAATCGTATTCTTTGAGGTGCACAATGGAACCTTTGACTAAAGCCTCCTCCAAGACAAGCGCGTTGAATTGGGTGGGTAGCAAAGCAGGATGTGTGTGTGTCCCATCCGACAATTGCATACGATACTTGACAAGCATAGCTTGAGGTTGTTCAATGGTATCTATAGATGCAACTTGAAGAAAGGGATCTACATCAAGAATGCCTGAAAGGATGTCGAAAATGGCATTTGTAGTTAATGTAGACATCACGCCTTTGGAAGACAATTGGAGTGTTTGGCCTGTAGGAAAGCTAAATGTAGGGAATTCAGACAATAAAGACATGTTACAATAGTAATTATGAAATGGTAAAATGGTTCATACAACCTTTTCGATGAGTATAACTTAACTTATCTTACTAATGAATGCAAAAAATTGATTACTTGGGTTTGGTGGAAACAAAAAGGTGGGTGTTTTGGGCCTTATTTTATTTATGGGTAATTTGAATTTTAAAACCAAAGTTGAGGAGAATGTGGAAAACATTGTATTCCATAAGTTAAGATTATAAAGTTTGTGGCAGTCTTCTGTTTGGAGTTATGGTAGAAGAAATGAGCATCAATTATTGTGAACTATCCAATACTAACAGGGAAGTTGGGATATATGTTTTCATACTTGTAGAATTGTAACAACATAACATATAATCGCAAGGATATGCAAAGTAAATACAAATTACCACAACAACTATGGAAATAGAAATAGTATAATCACAAAATTAATTGTAACTATGGTTGCTATCAAAATATAAAAAAAGAACATGGTGAGAAAGATATTACATTATTTATTGAAAATTGCAAGTGTATATTCCAATGTTGGAGTGAATTTAAACTATGAAAGGGAAAAGGTGCATATGTCGCATTTCTTGACATGGCATAAGTTTTCATAAAACGGCCAAGAACATAGAAGATCAAGTAGACAAATATATATTGATATTTATGTAGTATATCATGTAATATAAAATATAGTATATAATATAAATATTCGTAAATCAACATTAATATTTGAAATATACATGTAATCAATTATATGGAATATAATAAATGGTATATAAATACTATAATAAAAGGAATATATAATTCTATAAAATAATATTATATAATATTAATTTAAATATAATAAACATTATAAGTTAAATATATAATTGATGTTGTATAAAGTAATATAAACACCAGTTTAAATATATAAGTAATGTAGTGTTTAAGGTTCAACTATCCTCGAGCATATATGCTTGTTGGCAATACAAACTATTATCTTCCTGATTAAGAGATCTTGTTTTAGCCCTGTTTGGATCCTGTAAGTGAATGCATAATTGATTTGAAGCTATCACTTCTCTATTAAGACTTTTGTTGCACAAACAACATCATTTACTAAATGGTCTACTGACTGACCGATCAACTACATCAGGCATGCCTTACAAAATGTCGGTCATTTGTAGTTAATGTAGACATGACAACGTTGGAAGATGTTTGAAGTGTTTGGCCTACAAGAAAGTTGAGTGTAGGGAATTAAGACAATGAAGAATATGGAGTGCTAAAATGGTTCGTACAACCTTTCCTATGAGTACAACTTGAATTTGCTTACTAATTTATGCAAATAATTGAATTACTTGGGCTTGGTGGAAACAAATAGGTGGATGTTTTTGGCCTTATTTTGTTTATGGCTTATTTGAATTATAACACCGACAAATTGTTAATAAGTGGTTGTTTAGTATGTGTACAAGGGATAAGCGATACCTAAATATAACGTTTAGGAGAATGTGAAAAACATTGAATTCCATAAGTTAAGATTTAAAAGTTTTGTGATAGTCTTCTATTTGGAATTATGGTAGCATAAATAAGCATCAACTATTGTGAACTATCCAATACTAATAGGCAAGTTGGGATATATGATTTCACACTCCTGGTATTGTAAAAGCATTAAATTATGTTGCAACGATATGCAAAGTAAATACAATTTACATAACATCTATGGAAATGGATATAGCATAATAACACAATTAACAATATACATGTAAATTATATGCCATCTCTTCGTTTGGGATGAAAATGCAAAAGTATCACATAAAAATTAACTATGGTTGCTATCAAAATATACAAAAAGAACATGGTCACAAACATATTACATTATTTATTGGAAATTGCAAGTGTATATTCCAATGTTGGAGTGAATTTAAACTATCAAAGGAAAAAGGTACATATGTCACATTTCTTGACATGGCCTAAGTTTTCATAAAACGGGCATATGGTATATTTTGCTTGCATATATTTATAACAAAATATATATTATAAAACATATAATAGAATAAAAATATATATATTATATAATATTATTTATGTATGTTTATTATTTATATAGTATATCATGTAATATCAAATATAGTATATAATATAAATATATATAGTTCAAAATTAATATTAAAAACTATAAATATAATGAATTATATGAAATAAATATTAAAAATGCTACAATACAATATAAAGTATTAAAATGAATATAATAAATGATATATGCATACTATAATAAAAAATATATATAATTTCATAATATATTAGTATATAATATCACTTTAAACATAATAAACATTTTAAGTTAAATATATAAATGATGTTATATAAAGTAATATAAATACAAGTAATGTAGTATTTTACATGTAAATTAATACTATAGAATAGTATAGTGTTTATTTATTATTATATAGTATATATAAATTTTATATAAAGTTACAGTAAATGTATTTTAAGAATTTAATAATTGAATATGTTACATATGTAAAGCTTATTTATTATTTAATTGTATATTAATTTGTAATTATTCTTTTTCATTCATTATTATAGAACATAATATATTTATTCTATAATAAACAATATAAATTAAATATATAAATAATGTTATATAAAGTAATATAAATACAAAGTTAAATATATAAATAATGTAGTATTTAAAATGTAATATAATATTATATAATAGTATAGTGCTTTTTTTTTATATAGCATATATAAT
Organism: Sequoiadendron giganteum; assembly: GCA_007115665.2. NCBI lineage: Eukaryota > Viridiplantae > Streptophyta > Pinopsida > Cupressales > Cupressaceae > Sequoiadendron > Sequoiadendron giganteum. The sequence continues at coordinate 584,169,448 of CM021106.1, read as the reverse complement.
TTATATATAATATAAAATTGTAAATGTATTTTAAGAATATAAAATTGAATATGGTAAATATTTAATGCTTATTTATTATTTAATTATATAAAATTGTAATTATTTATTATTATTATTATAAAACAAAATATCTTTAATATATAATAATAAGTTTTTTTTGTTTTTGTTAAATTACTTAATTAAGAAAACGAAAAGATTAAAAACAAAGACAAGTCTCTCTCATTAAAAGAATGATATTATTTTATACAATTAAATATTTTTTTACAAAATTTAATATTAACAAAATTTACCATAAAAAAATATAGGAAATGATATATAAATACTAACTTATTCAAATGGGTACGAAATTTAGTATTTAAAAATTGAATTAAAGTTGTAATAATGACAAATTTATTCTTAATAAATTAAAACTCGAGATTTTTTTTTACATCCTTGTAAATGAAAATAAACTAAAGTATATATAATATTTTTTAACTATTTTTTTTCTTTTCTAGATTTAAGAAATTTATAAATATTTAATTTGGAAAGAAATAAGCCTTTTTTATTTTAACTATTTATTTTAAATTTAAGAAATGTACAAAATATTTTTTCCTTTAGTTAAACGTTTTGTTCATAGTTAAACTCTCAACTACTCAAAAAACTTTATTTGTCCAATCTATGGAATATTCTAATAGAATTATATATGGCTTTTATTTTAAGTTTTGTTTAAAAAAAAAAGGATTTAAGAAAAAGTTCAATTTTTGCACAATAAACTTCAACGTTCCATCTACCGCAAATACTATAAAAATCATTAGCTGCACAATTATCTTAAAAAGTTTTATAATTAAAAAAAACAAAAAATCATTAGATGTACAATTACCTTAAAAAGTTTTATAATTAATAAAAACACTAAACAGGTTAAAATGTTTTGTACATCTAAACGTAGCAAATTTACCTCTTTACCATATGTAATTCGATCTCTCGGCCACTTGGTTTCCGCTCCTCCAAGTTTTTCCTCACTCATATTGCAGCCTAATCTAAACTCACCAATATACAGAGGTGTCCTATTATTGCAAATTAATCTAAGCCTCTGCTTGAAAAAATTATTGTCTTTGCATAGGACTTGCGTGTTTTCCAAGCAGATGTGGTGTTTAGTGGACGAGGAGTGGTCAGCCAAGGCAGATTTGAAGACCCGATCATGAATGATGTCGACACCATACTCTTTGATTCTTGTGCAAAAGGATCAACCCGTTTCACCAATATAAGGGATGCCACAAGAACACACCACCTTATAAACCCCAGAGTCAAGTAAAATGTCTCTCAAATCCTTAAGGGAGGGGGGACAGTGTGGAGAAAGGTCAATTAGGGAGAGGATTTGTTTTTATTTTAAATCAAATTCTTATGTTTTGAATTTAGAGAATGCTTTTAAAGTTGTTTATATTTTATTTTTATTATTATTATATTATTTATTTTATTTTGTATTAAATAAGAATATTTCAATATTATAATATATAGTATACTAATTATTAGTTGTATTGAATAAGAATATAATAATTAATAATTATAAAGATGATATATATATAAAAAAAATTGAGAATATATATAGTAATAATAAATAAGTATATATTTTTAATTTTATTTTTTATTATATTAAATTTCCATTATTTATTATTTATGCTAATATATACCTAACTACGTAGGATAAAAGATGTCAAAATGTTAAAACCTAAATGTGCTTTAGGATTTTGGCCGTAATTTTCATTTTAATAAACATATTCTAAAACCCTCGTCGAAACCATATTTTCATGCCATAGCTCGCCAAATTGGAGGAATGAAGGATCAATACCAGCGAGGATGAATGTTTTTAAATTTTTTTATCAATTTAAACATCGCATAAAACTGTTTACATATTCCCACCTTAATATTACAAAACTACAATTTTTATAACATTTTCCATCTCATAAACGTTAAAACCTCAAAATTATTATTAATATTTTTTGCTTGGATGAGCTCAAATTTATTTTCTGCTTGGCATTCTGGGGATTGTTCACGTGTATTGTCTTTGCTTCTATATTTTATTACAAAACTACAATTTTTATAATATTTTCCATCTCATAAACGTTAAAACCTCAATTTTATTATTAATATTTTCTCCTTGGATGAGCTCAAATTTATTTTCTGCATGTCATTTTGGGGATTGTTCACGTGTATTGTCTTTGCTTCCACATTTTATTACAAAACTACAATTTTTATAATATTTTCCATCTCATAAACGTTAAAACCTCAATTTTATTATTAATATTTTCTGCTTGGATGAGCTCAAATTTATTTTTTGCGTGGCATTTTGGGAATAGTTCACGTGTCTTGTCTTTGCTTCCACATTTTTCATACATTCTTACGAACAAATGGCAAGACAAAACTTATTACAAATAGTTTTTTCTTTCCCAATTGAACCCAAATGGTTTTTTGCATTTTTTTAGGAATCTAGGGCATTGTCTGGGCATTCGAAGGAATGATCTCTGCTCTTGTTTATTGCACAGTTGGAATTTCAGGTACACTCAAGGGGTCTGATGGGTTTAAATATGACGGCTTTTTGGGTATTATGGAATGATGTAATGGATTTGTGCGTAGGTGGGCACGTTAATCCATCTATGACTTTTGGTTTGTTTCTGGTGAGGAAGTTGTCACTGCCGTGAATTGTGTTCTAGATAATTTTGTTGTGTTAACATCATTATGTTCAAGCAAAAATTTCCCTAACTCCATGCTTTGAAATGGAGCATTCAGGAATGCACAAAGGAAACAATACTAACCCTAAAAAATATACTGTACTATTTGACAATCCCCATTATTGCTAAAAGGGCCCAGTGCTTGGTTGAAATGTATTTAATTTGGGAAAAAGGTTGAAGGATGATTTAATGAAATGATTTTGTTTGCCAATGGTGTAACTAATTTGGAGTAACATTGAGAAAATTTATTTCTTTTGGCATCCTGTTTAAAAACTGCTTGTAGCAAAAATTGAGATATTTTATTTATTTTTGAATTTCACGCCATTTTTAGTTGTTTCTTTGTTCTTTCTAGGGTTGCTAAATATTTTAGTTTAAATTTAAAATACATGACTGAGGTTGAATAGTTAGATCTAGATGGGAAGAAGTAAATTACAATAAACATAGGGCCAAGATCCTCATAATGAGCATATTTAGGTTTTAATATTATGCAATCCACAGACAAGGCAAGTGATGTACTTGGAAGATAAAGCTTGAGGATAACTATGCAAAGTTTGGAGGAACAATGGTAAATAACTACAAATAACAAAAAAATATTTACATGATTAGATAAGGAAGACTGGCCGTGTTGCCCAAAATCTCGTAGTGTAACAAGGGCAAGCGACTTACCTCAAAAATTTGCACCAATCGTGTATTTTTTCAGTGATGCCGAGAAAGGAAAATGTAGCAGAAAAGACATTATGAAAATATAAGGTTGCAAATATTTTTCCACATATAGATTCGAGAGGAAGGCGGTGAGAGTAAGCTAAATTAAATGCATGAAGTAAATGCAGCATTGATAATTTCAGATATTTGCATCGCTATCTGGCAAAAAATTAAATGTGTGTTTAATGCATTTGCAAGGGTGGCGCGAGGAGTGTTTGGCCAAGTTTTAAACAATCTAACAGCTCAAATAGGACTGCATTAAATGCAAAGGAAAAATTAATTCCATCGCCCCATTAAATGCGAGGAAAAAATTAAATGCAGTGAGTAGTAAAGGTCGATGAAAGAGATTTCGATGAAAAATGATGGACGGTTGGGATGCTTTTTTTTCTCAACCAAGGTTTATGATGGATTTTCAACCGTACGTGTAAAAAAAGAGATTTGAAAGCTCATATAGGACACACCTTCGACGTAATTATATATTAAACTCTCCTCTTTGAACACTTGAATGATGGTTGGCATTAATATATCTTTAATATTGCCACTCTCCCTTGCATTCAAACTCTCTATTACATTTAGGGATAATTTATTAATGAAAATATGTATGAATGCAGAACAAAGTATTAATAAGTTTGTCCTCCAATAGCAATATGGTGAACACATATATATTAATTACTCACCACTTAGTTTTATTTATGGTATGGAGAATATTAACTAATCATTGTGATATACACATATGCTTGGAGTTATCGTGATAATTAATTCCAACCGTTATATTGTATAGGTGTATGGGTGGTAGGTTTGCTTGAAAACTTAAGTCATAATAAACATCAAATTTGTATGCTCTTCCAATTTAAAAAGGATTAATAAGTCACACTTGAATAAACTTAATAAACTTAATAAATTTGTATGCTCTTCCAATGTACATTTAATAAACTTTTTCTTTTAAGTTCTCATGCTTCTTAAGATAAAGGAATCGCGTGTTTTTTCTTAGTATACTTTCCTTATAAACATTAGAGTTTAATTTATTTATTTTGGTATTAGTGAGATATTATAAATTTAGTTAAACTAAAAATAAATAAAGTCTTCATATTAAATAAATAAAGAGGGGCTCTTCAAATTAGATATGTATCATAATATTTTTAATTATGATATTTATATTTCTTTCTTCTTTTTTTAATGTCATTTATCTTATTATTAATTTTATTTGTTCCTTTTTTCTTCTTCTTCTTTTAGAAAGGAATATAATGGGACAATTTAATGATATTATAAACAAATAATTATTCATCAACAAAATTTATTAAGTTAAATAATTATGCTACTCAAAATGACTTAAATCATAAGGCATTTCCTTGTGTTGTCATGGTAATTTAAAAAATGATTTAATATTCTACTATTGAACATGGAGAATTCATGACTTTATTGAACTACCGTAGTGATCTCAAATACCAATTAAAATGATACTAAGCATAGAATGATAATGTAATGCCCCACCACGCAACCCTAGAGGAAGTTGCAAACAACTACTTAAACGGGCTAATTTTTTTTTTTTAAGTACAATTAATAAGCAAGTTCATTATCTAATGCCAACAACCTCTAAGGTTACGAGATAGAGGTTATATAGAACCTCAAAAAAAAAACATGAACTTAATCCATGGCATCCATTTACACAATTATATAAGCACATACATTCCAATAAGATGAATTACATCAAAGCATAAAGATAACTTTCCATTTCAATAATTCATAATTAAATATTACAATTACATCTCTCATTCCCCGAATGAGGCAAGTCCAATAAATAAGTTTATAAATACAACTTCCACCTCGATAACAACTGAGGGGTAAAATAATACAAGAACAACTGAAAGGGAATAAAGCAAGAACTGATACTGAAACCAATGAGCTCTCCAACTGGAAGTCTCATCCACACGAACATGAAGAAAGAACCCAATGGATTAAGGTGTATGCCACCCAACCAAGTGGAACCCATAGGCCCACCCCCCGTGCTAGGAGATAGTAACAAGGAATCCTAGCCAAGGCCATCTACCTCTAGACACAGGCCAACACAAAACTAAACCCACTGAAACAACCAAGCACATGTACTTCACAAGTACAACACACGTACAACTCAGGTACAACATAAGTACAACACAAGATACCATGCAAGTACAACTCTACATGGTCACATTGCTTCCAGATATAAAGCAGATCAAGTATGTTAAGGGAACCATACACACACAACCAAACACCAACCATGGTCACTTCAGGTATGTTATGGAAACCATACCCACAATAAACAAGTACCAACTATGGTCACACAAAGTGCCATCACACAACACATCATGAGTTACCCATAGCGGATCGTCAAGATGGTGGCCTCAACCGATCCTCGGCCCTCATACTTACTAATACGAAATCAAAACCAACTGTTGTCCTAGACAGAGTGTCATCACAATCTCGTCATGAGTTAGCCACTATGGATCGTAAGGATGGTGGCCACAAACTGATCCCCGACCCTCACACTTACTAATGCGGAGCCAAATGCCTTCCGTACAGACAAGATAGATGACCTTGCCATCCCATAGCCTTCTCACTCATCCCAAGTCTAAACAAGCCCTTGCGCCTATGAGTGAGGCATACTTATCTTGATTAGTGAGAAGTTAGTCCTAATCTTTTAAGTGTTGCATTTAATTATCACTTGATTAAATCACTTTCGAAGGTTACCCAATCTTATCTCTTCCGGGCTCTGGCCCCTACGGAAGCCACTCTTCTACATGAAAACACACACACCAACCAATCACCAAGGATACAAAGGTACAATAAACAAGATACCACAACCTCTCCTTTTCAGGAGGCAACATAAGTTCAAACCCTCTCCAAACACTTGGAGGTAACAAGGTAACAAAGTGCAACAACCAAGGTAATACAACCACTCCAACTCTAGGAGGAAACCTAAAAAGAAACTCACTCCAACACTGGAGACAACAAACCACATAACAAGGTCACTCCTTACAAGGAGACACGAATCCCATAATCCACTCCCTTCTCAGGAGACACAAGAAGTCCCCGTTCGTAGAAACCGGGTTATTAACTACATACGCACCATGCACTATCCAAGGGTACAAAACAGGTTGACAACCGCAAAACAACAACCCACAGAACTGAAATCCAATCTAGAAGTCTTACAAATAAAACACCCCTTTAATCCATTTCCCAAACAAGAGCACGAAGGGAATATTCACTGAAGACACATGAAATAAACTACCTTTGGATATTCTAAATCCATTTCCTTATTACATTACGTAATTCATTACATTGATAAAACTAAATTAAAAATTCATCTTTTTAGATAAGGGAGAAATTAGCACTAATATTCAATTCCCTAATTGCCCTTAATAAAATAAGCATTTTCAACTACAACTCGAAACATTTCGCTTTTAAAATAGATAACCATTTGTCCTTGCAAACTAAATCATTATAAAATAAATCGATTAATTTCGTTATTAACACATTAATTACAAATCCAATATTTGTCTGATTCAAGACTATTGTTTTAAAACAAATCAATAATTTGACTATAACCCAATATTATAAATTTTTCAATTATATTTAACTCAAATCAATAATTGGCTTTTTGCACATCAATTTAAATTTCACAATTAAATTTAAATCATGCATCCTCTAAATCAAATCTTTAACTCCCTCAATTAAACTTAAAAACATGCCTTATTGAAAACACCCTTTGATATAAATATACTCATAAAATATAAACCCATTTTAAATATCTACTCCATTATATATATATATATATATATATATATATATATATATATAATATTATAATATTATATCCTATTATATTAATTATTAATATATACTATATTATCTATAATATATATTAATAAACTAATATAATAAAATATATTATAATATATATATATATATATAATTTTATTTAATTACAATTTTTATTTTTATTTTTATTTTTTTTATTAAAGGCCAGTCGCGCCTTGATTCGCGTGCGTGCCCTAATCTCATGGGCGACTGGCTTTTTCCTTGGGCCGCGGTTTAAACCTAGGCGGCGATATTTTTACCCGGGGCTGCATGTTTTTTGATGACAAAGGCAGCGAAATGGAGGGCGGTCGCGGGTTTCATATTGGGCGGCGACGGTTAACCAGCCAACCACCACCGATGGTAGCGGCGGCTGTGTTAACAGTAGCCGTGGGTGAAAGGAGGTGGCGGTGGGTAGAGCGAAGGAGATGGGGAGTGCATGGGGTGCGCTGGGCGCGACTCCCCACAGCACCTCCCATGGGCGACTATGGGTCGAGCCCCCAGCCCCCACAACCCACATAATTTTATTTTTTTTTTTATATTATTTTTATTTTTAATCCAAAAATCCAAACCCTCCACTCATGGATTTAAAATATATAAAAATCAACCTTTGATTTTTTTCTTTTCATTTTTTTTTTTTGGGATTTAAAATATAAAATTAATAGGGCACAACTATGAAAAATATATCTAAATATATATATATATATATATATATATATATATATATATATATATATATATATATATATATATATATATATATATATATATATATATGTATGTATATGTATTTATATATATATATATATATATATATGTATGTATATGTATTTATACATATATATATATATATATATATATTCAATTCTAATCCAAATTAAAACTCTAGGAGAGAAAATAATTCACAAAAATGTACAACTAAAACCATATTGAAATTTTTCTTTGAAGAATAATAATTTCAAACAGAGGTTTTTCTTTCTTTTTAAATTTTGAAGCAAGAACAAGATGGGATTAAATTTATAGACCAAGTCTATGTTTGAATATTTCCAACAGCAAAGCATATATAATAGAACAACTAAATTTGATAAACAAAGAACCTGGTAATTTGAATTTGAGGAGGTCCAGACGATGCTTAGCTTCCAACCTTGCTTCCCAATCCAGTTCCACAGCTTTCTATAGCTTAAATCCCAAAACCCACAAAAATGCAACAACTCTTCCCCTCCTCCATTTCAAACTTGCCCAAATTTTCATTATCCCCATTTTGAGATGCAAAATCCAAACATAAGGATAAAACCCTAAAAATTCAACAACCACCCTCATAAATTCTCCAAAACATAAAATGCAAAATATCTTAATTTCTTTAATTTTTTGAATTTCAAACTTTTAAATTTGACTTTTAAATCATTTTCAATTTTTCAATTCCAAATTTCTCAAATTGACTTTTATGCATTTTCTTTATTTTTAATTTCTACAATATAACAATAATTTCAACATAAATAAATTAAATTCTTTCACATCATCAATTTAATTAATTAATAAATAGATTTAATCAACGATTAAATTATTTATTAATTAAATTAAATTAATAATACAATAAATTATATTTCGACATAATCTCATAACAAATTAATCCACAACTTAAATACATTAAGCCATTTAATTACCCTTTTCTAACTTGAAATTAAATAACGAAGAGAGGGAACGATAATCAAAACAACACAACCCGGCAAACAACTGATGACATACAAGGACCAAGGTGACGACTCGACACGGAAACCTAGCTACTATCTCCCAATCGAATACCGTTGGGTATTGAGCACGCTCCAACCTATGAAACCAGGTGGAGTCGATGTCCTGTACCTATCAACCTGTAATTCAAGTAAACAACAACATATAATATGAACAACATAAAATACACACTATGAAGAGGAAATCACGAGATCGTAGGGCACTCGCAAGCGAGTGATACGATACCATCCCCTTCACCAATACAATGCAACTAACTGACAATTCTACATATTAGTATAATCCAAAGCATAATCATCTTTAATTCAAATAACCACTATGCTAATCCAAATCATGGAATAAAGATAACATCTGAATAACCAGAAACTCATCAAGGCAACATACCCACACAAAGACACACTGTCCAACTAGAAGGCAAAACGGAGGGGTATTACAGATAAATTAAGATATTTATTCTTGTAGATTAATCTAACTTTAGCTAGGTTTGATCATCCTTATTAGACTAAATCTCTATTAATATATATCCCAACTATAAGTAATGGTATGATGCTCTAATTTAAGTGTATATCATAATTCAATTCAATATGACACAGCTCAATAGTAATAAGAACTCTAAAACTCCTCATCATTCCTTATTCACTTTATATCTTATTCTCACTAAGTTAGAAGTGCTATAGGAGTCTAATATGTATCTTATATGTGATCACTTCTGACAAAAACCTTTAAGGATCCTCTAGTGAATTTAGTCATAATTCTTGCTATGAGGATCATCAAGCAAGGACTATAGGATACATTCAAACTCAAAATGAGTCAAAAGATAAGAACAAACATTACTACATGTGGACCTTTATAAACACTATAAAACATGACAAATTATGGTATCAATCAATGCAACTTTATTCATATACCTAACTAGGAGCATCCGCATAAGAATTTAATGAATCTACTCTTGGATTCAAATGACTAAAAGTATTGTTGCACTCAATCACAACTGAATCGGGTATCAACCCAATGACGTATACTTAATCTGAATAGTAGAGTAGCATAAGTTTAGATATTCTTTAATATTGCCGCCCTCCCTTGCATTCAAACTCTCTATTCTGGAACTGTCTATAAAAATCCCACTGTTGGTAGAAGTTTATTACATTTAGGGATAGGTCTAATTTATTAATAAACATATGTATGAATGCAGAACGGAGTATTAATAATTTTTCCCCCAATCGCAATATGGTAAACACATATATATTAATTACTCACCATTTAGTGTTATTTATGGTATGGAGAATATTAACTACTCGTTGTAATATATGCATATGCTTGGAGTTATCGTGATAAATAATTCCAACCGTTATATTGTATAGCTGTATGGGTAGTTGGTTTTCTTGAAAACTTAAGTCATAATAAACATCAATTTTTCATGCTCTTTTAATTTAAAAAGGACTAATAAGTCACACTTGAATAGTTATCTACATTTAATAAAAAAAATCTTTTAAGTTCTCATGCTTCTTAAGAGAAAGGAATCGTTTGTTTTTTCTTAGTATCCTTTCTTTATAAACATTAGGCTTTTATTTATTTATTTTGGTATTAGTAGGATATTATAAAGTTAGTTAAACTAAAAATAAACTAGCAATCGCACCTTTGTGTGCAATGGGTACGCCGAAGACATATTAATAATCTTGTGTCAATTGTAGTTATATGGAATATGAAATATTTAGTTTGTTGTGTTATAGAGTTTATCATTCTCCATGCCAACAATTTAAAAGTCATAGTTGGTCACAAAGATCCCATAGAGTTGGGTTATTTTAAATTGAAGATTATAAATTAGTAAAGTGCAAACAGAAACTATTACTCACGATGCATCAAAAAAAGAGTATGACACAGTTGGTCACAAAGATCCCATAGAATTGGATTATTTTAACTTGAAGATTATACATTAGTAAAGCGAAAACAAAAACTATTACTCACGATGCATCAAAAAAAGAGTATTACAGATATAAATTAAAAGATAATATTTGCTACAAATATTGGTTATGCAATTTATATTTGAGTAAAATGGGAGAAAATTTGTTGAATAGATTAAAGTGGGAGCTCTATATTTTCTATGATGGAAAAAAAACCCAACAATCATATGGATATGAATCCTTGTTCAATGAATCGAAAAGGGTTGGATTCAAATAGCTTTGGAAATATTGATAAATATGAATATGAATCCTTGTTCAATGAATCGAAAAGGGTTGGATTCAAATAGCTTTGGAAATATTGATAAATACAATTTGTGAGAGATTGGTAATGAATATGTCAACTAAACCTTCTAAGAGTTGTTCTTTTGGAGCCTCTTTCACAATCCATCCCACAAACTGGAACAACAAACCTATACCAAATTAAGTTAATTAAAACATGAATATTTCTAAAAGAAACTTAATTGGGTAGTTGGCAGAGCTTTCTAATTCAAAAATGAATATTTTGTAATACAATTTGTGAGAGATTTGTAATGAATTTGTCAACCGAACCTTCTAAGAGTTGTTCTTTTGGAGCCTCTTTCGCAATCCATCCCACAAATTGGAATAGCAGACCTATACCAAATTAAATTAATTAAAAAATGAATATTTCTAAAAGAAACTTAATTGGGTAGTTGGCAGAGCTTTCTAATTAAAAAAAAAATAGATGTATTGGTATTATGTAAGCTAATTTAAAGGAAAAACATAGTTAGATTTTTATAAGGGAAAATCTTAAAATCATCTAGCATGGCATCCCAAGGAAAGAGAATTTTGATTATCGAAAGATCAATTGAAAGAACAGAAACAAAAACACATGAAATATAAAATTGTAGTGGAAAACAAAATAAAGTAAATATGAACTACGTTTTTCACTTTTTCTCTCTTACTGTAAAGAATTGTAAACGAGATAACTTAATGTATTTAAAAACTTGCTATTGAATTGAGTGCATAAAATTTGTATATAAAAGGAAATGGAGAAAATTGATGTAATTTTGGTTTTTTTTTTGGAAATAATAAAACGTAGCAAATTCTTGTACAAATTGGTTTTGGCAACCCCAGTAATTGGTTCCCTTGTACAAATAGATCTTATTTGTAATATCTTTCAACTAAATTTGTAGATTTGATAGTATTTTTTTATATAAGTTTCTTGCTTCCAGCTAAAACTTTGGATAATAGAAGCTTGTGTCATGAATGGTGTAAAATTTATTGTTCCCTGTGAAAAATAAGCCATCAAAGATTTATTCAGAGTAAATATTTATAGATCATAGACAAGCAAGCTACATTTAAAAAATGATGAAATTACATGGAAAGTAAATATTTATAGATCATAGACAAGCAAGCTACATTTAACAAATGGTAAACTTACATGGAAACATAAAGCTGAAAAGCAATTGAGATCTGTAAATGTTCATTTTTTAATTAAAAAAAAAATAGCTAGAAAAATTCAAAAGGACAATGAAAAAGGAAAACCTCATAGACAAGAAAGCTATATTTCACAAATGGTAAACTTCCAAGAAAATTAAATAGCAATTAAAATCTTGAAAAAAGAAATCATTTGTAGAACTTAAAAAAGAGATACCTAGAAAACTCCAATAGCACCAGTAAAAGCTATATTTCACAAATGGTACACTTCCATGAAAATTAAAATAGCAATTAAAATCTTGAAAAAAGAAATCATTTGTAGAACTTAAAAAAGAGATACCTAGAAAACTCCAATAGCACCAGTAAAAGCTATATTTCACAAATGGTAAACTTCCATGAAAATTAAAATAGCAATTAAAATCTTGAAAAAAGAAATCATTTGTAGAACTTAAAAAAAAGATACCTAGAAAAATTCAATAGCACCAGTAAAATTTGTCTGGGATAAGTTTGTTTACTTTCTTGCACCAGTAATTTGTCTGGGATAAGTTTGTTTACTTTCCTCCAAACAGGCTTGGTTTAGGTTGTGTTGGATGTACACAAGTTTCCTTAATAATGTTGCATAGTATGCAGGCTTCATAGAGCTCTAATTTCTCACCCGTCATTTACACTCACAGGGCTGCTTCACACTTGTCTTTATAGATGAATTGTTTACAAGAAAGTAAATAGAAATATATATTCTTAAAATATGTGATGGACTTTAAAATCCTCAACATGGTAAAGTTCAAGGTGATGATAAATCATTGTGGTATTTTAATTTTATCAAATAGTTTAGCTTTATTTTCTATAAATATTCACACTTTACAAATGTCTATCAGTGAAGTCATACCTATGAAACCTGCAAAATATTCACACTTTACAAATGTCTATCTGTGAAGTCATACCTATAGCACCTGCAAAATTTGTTTCCTCTTATTATTCGTATAATTTCCATATCCTGTTACAATTATGTCAGCGAAGTCATACCTACGACACCTGCAAAATCTATTTCCTCTTATTATTCGTATGATTTCCATATCCCATTCCAATTATTTCAGTTTTGTCACATGTTGGGAAGGTACTGATAGAGTTTGTTGAGTTTCTCTTCACACGTTCTATATGTTTTTTATATTTTGCAAATACGTATTTGGGTATGCATCACAGTAATGTTTGATTGAATCCACAATTGAAGACTTCCCATGGAGTTATAAACCATGTTCTTTATCATCTGTACATTATCATTGCCATTACGAGCTTGAATTTTCAATCATAAAATCACATGTAAATCAACAATCCAAGCTGAAAAGAAACCAGCTTCTTATCCCTCTTGTTGAATCCATATCATTGAATTTGTGGTTATTTTTTTTTCTCCAATGTAGCGGTCAGGATCTCCTCTGAGACAAAGATTACAATTTGAATCTTCTAGCTTCCAATTTTGTAGTGCACTTACATAACTATAATGCTTATAAGGACAATATTATCTTTGCAAAAGTGTAGCTAACATTGCAACATAACTAATTTGGGGCTTGGAAAAAATTGTGTGTCTTTGGCATGGTGTCAAATAAGGTAATTATGATGGAAAAGAATGACACATAGTTACAATTATTTGTGTAATGAAGATGTATATTTATTGTTGTGCTCTTGACAAGTATGAAATAAATATAGAACTATCTGAGTATGCTTCCAAAAGTTTTATATGAGGTCTTTTGTTGAGGCAAAGCCACACCAACATAGGCTACCGAGTTCTGAACTTTTGGGAAAAGTTTTTCTTCTTGTTATCTTAAATTTTTTTTGAAGCTCTTACCTTTGCTGGAATTTACCTGGATCAAATTATATTTGTGACTACAAGTTAAAACTTAAAAACAATATTTAATAAGTGCATCACCATTTTTTATTTTCTAGTGGTTCATGAATTTTTAACTTTGTATTATTTCATATGCTCCAGTTTCACACCGATTTGGAAAACTGTTTCATTTTCTGTAAATTAGATGTGCAAAAACTCTATGTTAATTGCTTTTCCAAATGAGTTGTTTTCTTCCTTTTGTTTCTGTGACAATTAATTGTGTCTGTACAAGTGAATTTGCATTGTAGATAGTGGTAGTGCCATATGCTAGAGTCCTTATAATTTATATAGTTAAAAAAGCATTTAATTCCAATGCATCTTACCTAGAGCCTCTCAATTTGTGTTTGTTTTTCAGAAAATGTATGTGGGGTTACTCATGAAAAATTTGAGGGTCCTGATTGTGAAATTGAGGAGACTGTTGATAAGCATACTAGTTTTGATAATCATGGTATTATAAATGAAGAGTGTAGAGAAACACAGATTCTGGATATTGAAGTAGATGCTGCATTCTTCTATGTTGCATTCAAGAAGAATGTTGAGAAATCCAAATCCATATAAACTGTTAGGGCTCATTCGATAGAAATACAAGGTGACATTGTTATGTGCATTGTATCCTCTGAATCATAAGTGAAAATAGATAATAAAAAAAAAAACTATTGCTCTAGTACTAGAAAAGTGGCAAAAAATTCACCATTATGGGAGTCTACTAATTCTTAGACTGAAGCAAGTGAATTTGTAGGAGTCGTACTTAAACAAGAGGTATTTTTAAGATTCATTACTTACAAAGATAGCATGCTTTATAATGGAAACATGTGAAGCTATTAGATTTATTTTATTTTCTTCATTGAAGTATTATTACTAGGAATTTTGAAACATAATACTTAAATTTGTTTACAAGGTTCTCGAGTTTAAGTTGATAAATCTTGGCTATCTTAAGCCCTTATAAAAGAAGGGTTTCTACAATGTCTTTAGGTATGACAAGAATTTTCCCACAAGGTACAATTGTAATCTTGTAATGGCCTCATCAATTATAATGTTTGGAACACTCACTTCCAAACCGTCCACCTCACAATGCACATTTGTGCTATTTTGTACAAGATATCAGGCATTCTAGGTGGTCTATTTTTTTTCAAAACAATAGAAAGATTGTTCAAAGAAAAAGCATGATGGCAGTTTTATTTCATATGTGTAGGAGAAGAGACAAAAAACAAACAAAAACAAAACAAAACTTAGACCAAATTTTTTACACACAGACCACATTAAAGATTATATTATATTTCAAAAAAAAACTTCTTCTACAGAGCAGCTGTTGCTGCAAATTTGCCTTCACTTTACAATTCAGACTTCATTTCTCAACTTTTGTAAGTTCAACTTGGCTACTGCAGAACCATATACATTCGCCTTCTTTTTCCTCTACATTATTCAACATTATTCACATCACACTCTGTTCAACATCACATTGTATCATCAATATACATCACCGCCAGCAAAACTACATAAAATCAATATTAAAGACAAATACAATGTGTCTGTAAAGACTTGATCCAATCACAATAAAAATTGTCCAACGAATTTAATTATCCATCCAAAAAACATAAAATAATGCTAGCACACATCCCACTATCATCCGCTGTTAGGGAAAAATTTATACCGCATTACCGTGGTGAAGGCACGACCAGCTAGCGGTACTGCGGGGGTTACCGCTCAACCGTGAGAGTTCTAGGAGAGACCGTGGTGGGCATGGTAGCAACACCGGCACGGTCAACAAACAGGCAAGGCACGAAGTAGAAGACAACACCGCATCACTACGGGCAGTTAGCGAGGAAGCCATAGGGTGGCGATAACAACGAACAGATGGCTAACCACATTGCCACAAGCAACATGCGGTTAGGCCACGGTAACCTGGTAGTTGATGCGAAGGTCAATCTGTGAGACCACGGATAGGGTGAAGGAGAGTTGCGGTATGGCAGGAGACAAAGAACGATGCCACCACGTCATCGCCAACGGTGAAGAGCAGGACCGCGGTAACACGAGGGAGGCAAGGACAAACAACCATGAACCCACAGGGAGGAGAGAGAAAGGTCGCGGTAGCTCGGTAAGCATCGCTGAGCCGCGAGCAAAAATAATTTTTTTGCGGGGGCGCGGTAGAAACAGGAGTGACTCGCAGGAGTTGGGAGAAATTCCAACACTCCCCCTTGATCACAACTCCTGCAGCAAATATGTCGAAATGTATGCATTCCACTTCTTTGTCCAGTTAAATCGAAAAAGAACTCCCCCTTCATTGTATCATCTGTTGTCTTTGATTTTCCATGTAGAACTGCTTCTTGTGCCGATTCTTTGTCAACTTCTCTCAATGATGTCTACGATCTCTTCAGGATCATTTGTCCATTTGTTGCCTCTACAATTTCTGACATGATTTCACGTAATTCTTTAGACTTGTTTTCAACTTCAATTTTTTTATTCTTATCCACAATCTACAAACTTTTGATAGAACCTTCTTCATGGTTATAATTTTTGAACTCTAGATTGTTTGACAGTCTTAAATCTCCTTGAATCTTCTTGTTGACCAAGCTGTCTTCAATTCTTTGCAATCTTTTCAATTCATTCTGATATCTTCCTTCCAAGGAATGGAACTTCCAGACTCTTCAATCCAACAATTTCATTTCCATTAGCAAAGTACTTGTAGCTTCCTGTAAAAATCCCCTTTTTAAAAAAAAGCTCATTTTTAATTTGCCCTCTTCACAATTTTTTGTCAACTGCCTTCTAGCAATAACATACAAGTCTTCTAACATGATTCATAAACATTTTATAATTTCTGGATTTACCAAATTTTACATAGCAGCACAGCATCAACATTCCTTTGAATTTGTCCCTTCAGATCTATAGCACTTAACCCACTCTTTGGGCAATCAAACAAATCTCCACACAACACTTTAATCATTCTTTTCTTAGCAGCAATCCTTTACTTGATAGCTTCATCAGTTGTTGATGGCTTACAATAAACAATATCCAGGTCTTCAGTATTAACATTTTGTGATCTCTATTTTTTTCAAGTCTGCAACGCCTCTTTTCTTAGGCAGCTTGCAAGATAATTGTAATCAACCTCATCTCCTTGAATTTGGACATATCTGGATCAACAATTTCCACCGACATTTTCTTTTTCAACTGCAAAATTAACTTTCTCTCTTTTCCTCTAACAGCTACAGTTGTGAACTCATTTTTATTCATTCATCTGATGAGAGCTTTTCTTCACAATCATTTTTAATTACCATTTCTTTTCTTGACTTACTTCACATGCCTTCTTTTTAAAGCATCCATAATCATCACCTTAACTAATTCTTTTAACAGTTGCAGTTGTACCTCAATTGAATTTTTTTTTGCAATGGTAGCTTCAGCTACATTTCTGAATTTTTATAACACTTTACTCAAGACCAATATATACTCAAACTTAGAAGTACTTGTCACTTCATCTAGCATAACTATGTTCTGTGATTTCAGCAATGTTTTCTTACTTTTCAAAACAGTCAAAATTTTCAACACACAAAAATAAAGCCATTCATCTTACCCTTTCTACTGCAACAACAGTTTCAACACCTTTTGTATCAAATCTTCAAAATATTAACAAGGTTCTTTCACAAATTGAAGATGTCTCAAGGTGATCTCACAATAGTGGTTTACAATTTTTTGGCCAAACTGAACACTGAAATTATTATTTTTAACTAAATCTTCACATTCGGGCACCTATAGCGGCTAAACCATGAAGAATTTGAAGATGATGTAAACTAGAGTCTCATCAAATTTTATCTGTAGATTCTAAAAATATTTTTTCCAAAATTTTTGGAATAAGATTGCACTTATTTTTCCATCTCCCATGAAAACTGGTTTTTTTCATAAAACAACATTTTAAAAAAGTGACGCTCACCGTATACAACATAATTTTTTCTGTATGAAGGATAAAATTATAATTTTTTAGAATTTAGATTTGTAACTACAATATCTAGCACTTTGATTTGGTCTCATAGTCTTTTATTGAATATTTTTTCCTTAATAGAGTTTTGAAGTCAAACTAATTGCAACTCAGACATAGGTGGATTGTATACAACATAAATTTTTGTGTATGTATTGAAATTCAATTTTTATTTTTTAATGGATCAAGAACATCAATACCCTGCCCAAACATATTTAAAAATATATATATTTCGATAATTTTCTATTTTTCCACATGTACAAAATAGAGAGCTTGATTTTCGGTGAAAAACCTATGTTTAATAAAACTAAAAAACACATACATAATAAAACCAAACCATATTAAAATTATATTCATGGGATAGATCATTTTGAGGACTACCATAATCATTTGAAATAAATTTTAAATGAATTTATTTGATCCCCTAAAAGGTAAATCAAAACTGATTTTTTATCAGCATTTTGATAGGTGTAAAGGAGACTCATTTATAGGTATGGTTTAAAACTAGCGAGGTTCTATCCAAAGGGGTTTGATCTAAGGTGGTTTGATCAAACCCTCTTCGATTGGAATCCTTAAAATGGAACTTTTAAAGGCTTAAATAATTATATTTTCTAAAAATATGTGATTTCAGCAAAAATCAGTTCCTCTTACAAATTGTAAACCAGCTTTGTGGGATCACCCCTCATTAGACATCAATTTCTTTCCACTCATGACGTGTAATGCCTCGCCTTGCAACCCTAAAAGAAGTTGTAATTCATGATTTAAGTGAACCAATTTTTTTTTTAAAGTGCAATAACATACACATTCACTTACTAATTAACAACAACCTCTAAGGCTACAAGGTTAGGATTACTTAAACCCACACATACATACTACATATAACCATAGCATTATAAACTTTATGAAATAAACATCATACATCATGAGAATACCACATAACATAATAAGATGAACATCCAAGATACAATCTCATAACATTAACTTAATCCAATAGTTACATCACTCATTCCTAGAATGAGACTATAGTACAAAAATATAACAATTACATAATCTCACCTCATAAACATAAGAGGGATAAAATAACTTATACAATCAGAAATATTACAATGCAAGAAAAAACAATAAGAACCGTGAGTTGTCCCTCTGGATGTCTCGCCTCCATGAACTAAAGATCAAGGGGGACCCAATGGTTTTGGTGCATGTTCCACCCAACCATGTGTAACCCAAAGGCCCACCCCCCATGCTAGGAGATAGTAACCACATAACATGGACAAGGATCTACAATCATTAACCAAAGGCAGACTCATACTGACATAACCAAACAAATGAACCAAATGAGTACAACTCAAGTACAACACTAATATCACTGACATAGGTCACTTTGCTTCCAGACATAAAATCAACCAAGGATGTTCAGAGAACAATACAAATATGAAAATACCAATCACCAAGGGAATCTCAAGTGCACACAAATTAGAAAACATAACCACTCCAACTCTAGGAGGATACAAATAATAGAACACACTCCAAACATCTTGGAGGCAACAACACATAGTCCACTCCTTTCACAGGAGGCAACAAGATGAAACCACATAACAAGGTCACTCCATACAAGGAAATACGGATCTCATAATTCGCTCCTAAACCAAGGAGGTGCAAACATCCCCGTTCATGAAAACCGGGTAATAACTGAAAATACACCATGCACTACCCAAGGGAAGAACAACTAGTTGACATAAAGATTCGACAACCCTCATTCACTAAGTTCTTCAGGAAGACTTACAAATTTGGGCTAACACATAATCCCATATCCCAACCTACAACATGACAACATAGCTACGAAAGCATTCAAGACATTAATTCAAATCTAGTATTTGGATTTCCTAAATCCATATTCATTCAATAGGTAACGTTAACAAAGTCAAAGGCACAATACCTAGATTAACTGAACTAACCATATAACCATATTTCCTCTTTCCTTATTAGACATCTAAAACAATTAGACTTACTTCTCTTTATTGAATACAGAGAATTCAATCTTTTAAGATAATCATGAGGAAGATACTACTTTTGGATATACTAAATCCATATCTCTTTCATAATCCAATCACAATGATTTAATTAATCTAAATAGAAATTAATAAATAAAATAATTGATTGCCTCATCAATAAAACACTTCTTAATTTACTTTTAAAACAACACAAGTCCATGCAAGTAAACTCTTTCCATTTCCTAACCAAATCTTATATTTCATTCAATTTCCTATTTAGAACATGCAATCACTTTAACATAATAAAATATCATTTCTCTACCCATTTACCCATATACACTAATCAATCCATTTTAAATCTTTATTCAATAATATATTGCATGCATCTTATTAAAATAAAATACGATAATTAATTTACACTTAATATATATATGCTCCATATTATATAGACACCAAATATATATATTAATAAATTTAATTACATATATTTTTTAATATTTCATTCACAACGATTAAATTGCTCTATGAAAATAAATAAAACATAATAAATATTTGTATTTTCAAATATATTCATTTCCTAGATTTACTTCCAATACAACATAAACTATTGCCATTACTATATTCTATTTCTATCCAAAACCTATATCTTTTCAATTCTCTATTCAAAACATGCCATTTTATCAATGTATAAAAATAACTCTTGGCTTTTCTATTTAACCATGCATTCATATTTTTTTTCAATTAAATCTCATTAATTAAACAAACATTCAAATATAAATACTTCTACAATTCTTCGATATATTTAAATATCCTTTTTCTTAACAATTCGACCATGCATTCAAAAACCAACACAAGTACACATCTAATTGGATTTCTTTCGTTTTCTATCTAACTCATATAATTCAATCAATTTCCTATCTAAGCATGAAATTTATAAAATATCTATTTCCTTATCTATTTGACCTTGCAATTATAAAATATCTTAAAATATCATTTTCCCTAACAGTTTAATCAAGCATTTAACCTTATCTTTTTTTTAAATCTCCATGCAACTCAAATACATGCACTTAAATAAAACAAATTAAAAACTAATTATACTCCTGATTGAAAACAATATGTAAATATACATCATATGTATATATATTAATATATTTTATTAAATAATACATTATTTAATAAAACATATTAAATTTCAACAAATAAAACATATTAAATTTTGGAGAGAAATTACACTAATTTTTAATTCTCTAATTGCTCTTAACAAAATAAATATTTTCAACTATAACTCAAAACATTTCGCTTTAAATTAAATAACCAATTTCCCTTGCAAATTAAATCATTATAAAATTAATCAAATTAACATTTGGTCTCTTCCATAACTTATTGTTTTAAAATAAGATCAATATTTGGACTATAACCCAATATCATATATATATTTTTCCAATTAAATCAAATTAATGATTGGACCTTTTACACATGAATTTAAATTCCACAATTAAATTTTTAATTATGCATTCTTTAAATCAAATATTTAACTCCTTCAATTAAACTTTAACATGCCATTTTAAAATAAATAATAATTTACCCATACGTTTATAATTTTATTTCCACTAATCTAATATACCAATTTTATTGAAAATAATATAAATAAATATAATACTTTAATATTATAAATTATAATATAAAATATTATTAAATAATATTTTAATATTATAATAACAATACATAAAATATTAATATTTATAAATATCAATTTGTTATTATTTTATTATCAGAGCAGCCATGGGAAAATAACTTAACAGCAGTCTCGTGTTTCAAGCATAACTCAAAAACTACGATCTGGGTATTTGCGATTTTTATACAGGGATAAAAAAATTTCAAAATGCAGAAACCCTTTAAATTTCCTGACAACCCAGTTTGTGTAAATGGAGTTATATGCGACGCAACCAGACCATTTTACCATGAAAAATATAACTACCATGCGGATTTTAAAATCAGATTTTTAATAATAAACAGAGGGTTTCATTTTCTAAAAACATTTTAAATGCATTGTTCAATCTCTATGTTTGATTTCAATAACAACATAATCGATTTCCCCAAATAATTTAAATTCAACTAAAGTTTTCACAATTTTCACTCAAGAATTTTCACAAGCAAAAACTATAAATTTATTTAATTATTTTCTTCTAATATCAAATTTATTTTTTAAAACAGATTTAAAAAACAAATCTTTAATCACTACTATTTAAAAATAAATCTTTAATCACTACTATTTAAAAATAAATCAAGAATAATAAAACACAAAGAGGAAAACCTGGTACAAGAAGCTACAAGAAGAGATGAATTTCTGATGCAAGCCTCCTCCTAAGATTTCCTAAATTTTCTTCAATACTCCAATGAGTCCAATCCAAAACCCAACAAATGCAAACAATCTTTCCTCCAATCAATACTACAATCAAAACTTTCTTCAAACCCTTCTTGTGCAAATTTTCCAAAATTTCTTCTCTGCTGTAAAAATATATTTTTTCCTAAAAAAACTTTCTGCTACCCTAAAATTAAAACATGTATTCTTTATAAATCAAAAATACCTAATACAACCCTAATTCACATTACATGCAAATTAGATATTAATTTCAATTTCAATTCCAATTTCAATTTTTGAAAGCCCACTTTCGATTTAAAATGCAATTTCAAATAATAAATTAATTTCTAAAGTTGAAACTCATTTCCTAAATAAACATTTAATTACAATTTCTAATTTAATTCCCACACGTTGGAATTAAATTCCAAAATTAATTTTAATTATTTTATTTCCTTTCATTTTCTTGCATCACGTTTAATTAATTAATTTAATTATTTAATCACTAAATTCAACCCCTTGGATTAAATTTAATTGATTAAATAAATTGAATATAATTAATTAATTTTAAATACAAACTTTTATCCACATTGCATTATTTAAATTAAACAATCATCAACATGATTTAAATGCAATTATTCTAAATATCTATTTCCAAATCAAGAATCCTTTAGAATTAAATAAGATTAAAGCAAAGCAATGAATGACTCGACACACACAACTGCCGACACACTATGGCTAGGGTGTAGATTTGACACAAGTTACCTAGCTACTATCTCCCATTCAACTTAACCGTTGGATCGACACGCTCAAACCTGTGAAACCAGGTGGAGTCGATGTCTGTACCTGCAATCCTGCAACCAAGTAAACATCATACAATATATCCAGCATATAATACACACCGTGAAGAAGGAATTACGGATTCGCAGGGCGCTCGCAAGCGAGTGATGTGAACCCATCTTCTTCATCAATACACTCATCAAAACTGACACTTCCATCATAATCCAATAATCTCATATAAAATCACATGTTATATCTACTAACATCATTACATCATTAAAGCATGTAAACTAAAGTCTCAGATAACTAAATCACATCACATAATATAGTTGTCGCTCAATAGTAGCGATCAAAACATCATAACAAAATGCATCCAGTATCAAAGTAACTGCAACCAAACCTCGCATAAAGCAAACCGAACAAGAAGCAAAACGAAGGAGTATTACATGACGGTTTCCATTTCTTTTGAACTTTCAAACCTCTCAGAATTTTTATGAACTTTCACATATGAGCACTTATATAGTCTTTTGAACATACATGTTAGCTTGTGCCAAATACTCAATGGCTTCTTTTGACTTGAGTGAATAATCTATTTGACCAGCTACCATGCTTGACTGCTAGACATGCTAGGCATTGATAAGCTTCCTTAACACCCTATATCTTTCTCAAACTACCATAGGCTCTGATACCACTTTGTAGGAGAAGAGACAAAGA
This sequence comes from Sequoiadendron giganteum, assembly GCA_007115665.2. NCBI lineage: Eukaryota > Viridiplantae > Streptophyta > Pinopsida > Cupressales > Cupressaceae > Sequoiadendron > Sequoiadendron giganteum. The sequence goes on along the minus strand of CM021106.1, from coordinate 584,145,415 downwards.
ACAAACAAAAATAAAAAAAAACTTAAACCAAATTTTTTTCACATAGACCACATTAAAGATTATATTATATTTCAAAAGAAAACTTCTTCTACAGAGTAGCTGCTGTTGCAAATTTTCCTTCACTTGGCAATTCAGACTTCATTTCTTAACTTATGTGAGTTCAACTTGGCTACTACAGAGCCATATACATTCACCTTCTTTTTCCTCTACATTATTCAACACTATTCACATCACACTCTGTTCAACATCACATCGTATCATCAATATACATCACCACCAGCAAAACTACATAAAAGAAATATTAAAGACAAATACAATGTGTTTGCAAAGACTCGATCCAATCACAATAAAAATTGTCCAACGAATTTAATTATCCATCCAAAAAACATAAAAGACCGCTAGTGCACATCCCACTATCATCCGTCGTCAAGGAAAAAGTTATACCGCATTACTGCGGTGAAGGCACGACCAACTAGCGGTACTGCAGGGGTTACCGCCCAACCGCGAGAGTTCCAGGAGAGACTGTGGTGGGTGCGGTAACAACACCGGCATAGTCAACAGATGGGAAAGGCACGAAGAAGAAGACAACACCGCATCACGCAGGCGGTTAGCGAGGAAGCCGCGAGGTGGCGGTAACGATGAAAAGACAGCTAACCGCATTGCCACAGGCAACATGCAGTTAGGTCGCGGTAACCCGATAGTCAATGCGAAGGTCAACCCGCGAGACCGTGGATAGGGCGAAGGAGAGTGGCGGTATGGCGGGAGACAAAGAATGATGCCACTGCGTCACCACCAACGGTGAAGAGCAAGATTGCGGTAACATGGGGGATGCAAGGACAGAAAATCGTGAACCCGCGGGGAGGAGAGAGAAAGGTTGTGGTAGCCCAGTAAGCACCGCTGAGCCACGAGCAAGAAGAAAGTTGATGCAAGGGCGTAATAGAAAGAGGAGTGACTCGCAGGAGTTGGGGAAAATTCCAACAATATGTCTATGATGTCTCTTTGCTATATGAATCTGTAATTTTTTAAAATCTTGATTGAGTGGGTAGTGCTTTTTATCCATGCTAGTCTTAATTTTGCTAAAATTCTTCCTGGCTTTAGTCGTAGGAAGTGTTCTAAGTCTTTATTTCAAGTCTGGATCAAAAGGCTTAGCCATTTTGGTTATTTTTGTGAGGAATTTGTAAATTGTAGTTCTTTGTGATCATCTTTGGTTTTGTTTTTCAACTGTATGTTAATCACACAATATTAAGTGAAGGACGATACACTCGAATTCCCCTTTAGTATATTGTGGATGATGTCATCTGAGTTTCTGACACTTCAGTACTATTTTATTAATGATTAAACTATATGGAGTCATTTGTTATTGGTGTCATTTTTTTGTGTGCAAATACATTTTAGCTAAATATTTATAGATCTGCTTCCTGAAGATTGTGGTCTTGAGAGTTCTTAAAAATGTAGCATATAGAAAAAAATATCGTGTTGCTTGTTGGATTGTATTCTTGAGTGTTTATTATGATTTAGCAAATATAAAAAATATTTGTGTGTTGATTACTATCACTTTTAATGTGCTTACAAATATTCTATGTCTATGCATGATGAGATTTACTTGGATTCCCCTTTAAGGATGTTATTGAAACTAAAAAATGTCTAGTGTTGTTGTACAAGTCTTATACCACTCTTACAGGTGTATTCAACTTTTGTGTATATTTTCCACCCGCACAACATGTCTATATATGCTGGTGGTATTCAAGCAATTGATGAGATTCACTCGGATTCCCCTTGCTTCACTAATAGATTTATTACTTCGTAAAATCCATGAATCTCAAGAACAATCTCCATCATAGGAAAATAGGGCTGAGCTAGAACTATAACCTATAGGGGTTAAAAAAAATCCCAGAACCATATAGTTTCTTAATGAAACATTCCAACCTTAGGTATTCTGATGATTTTTTTTACAAATCAGGAAAAACAATTCCACCCACAAAATTGTTGTTGTCCACCATGAAAAACAAATAAATACAAAAAATAATATCAGTAAATGTGCAGATGTTGCAAAGAAATACCTCATGAATACTTTTTGAATACATTTCACATAAATTTACTATTTTTAGGGTGACTAATCTCATTTACAATATACAATCTTCCTAGAATTACACTCAGACTTCTTTATCTCAAAAATACAAATGAAATCAGACCCTCTATGTTCATGAACAGACAAAGCAAACTAAGAACTCAAACCTGAACCATACGTTGGTTCTGGAAATGACTGACAATGGAAGAATTGCAGACTTAGGCTCTGATATAGTGCAACGAACAGCTCCAGAAGTGACTCGCCCTTGAAAAACAACAAGTTTCCATCTCCCACACTGCACATCTATGACCCAAATACCAAGTGCCCAGGTCTTCTTTAACATGCCCTTGAAAACTTCAGTCTCACGCCTTTGACAGAGGAGAAACTACCAACACATATGTATTTAGGTGACTCATGCCCCACTCAGATTGAAACTATGTATAGTGGTCAGCCCATGTATTGATAGATAAAACAAGGGTTTAAGCTCATAAATAAACCACACGCCTCTGCCCAGAATTCTCAAATTGTGTAGCACCTAGGGTTTCCCAGCAAACACATCCTCAATGAAGAAAGAATGCCAATAGAATGGGAGTCATTTCAACCATAAGACTCAGCCAACAATAAAAAAAGAAAGAAAAAGACCCACCAAATTTGCATTCTACTCTTGTAGAGAGCAGACAAGTTGGTGCAGCTCGTCAATTTGGAGAAGTGAAAGGTCAATACTAGCAAGCAAGAGAGTGGAGGAGCGGAAAGAACCTCTAGATTCCTATGAAAGCATAATGAAACCAAGGCAAGTGAAAATGTGTAGAGCTTGCAATATTACGAAGCAGATATTTTTGAAATCCTAACTATTGGCGACTTTAGATGTCAAATGTGGACTGCGAGAGTAAATGTTGAACCCAAATATTTTTCCTTTTCAACTGATTGGGGAAAAACTATTGAACGGTTGAGCCTCATTCCATCGTAGTCTTGCATCTCTCCTGTAATTTGCATCATCCAGGGTAAAAATGAGTTTGAAAAATTCAGCAAGGGAATGCCTTCGGTGTAATAAATAAATAAAAAGGGGCTCTTCATATTAAATAAATAAAGAGAGGCTCTTCATATTAGATATGTATCATAATATTTTACGCTAAAGGTGTTTCCAATTTGAAAGAGGCCAAGTTAAATTTACTAATCGATTGTTTGATCTTGCTAAAAGTCATTGGGAGAGTATGAAAGTGATCGCACCCATTCAGTTGATTTGTCTACACATTTCTTCCTTTTGTCTTGCAGGCATTAATGCGTTTTGAAAATTGCTTTTCTCAAATTAGCTTAGTGAGATGAAAACAAGATGCTAGCAACACCAAACTATTGTAACTATAGACAGATTAAATGCTCACTCATTTCATCAGGTGGTAGGTATTGCAAGTGGGAGTGATCAGTCACAACTGGGATAAAAATGAAACCCCTGTTAGCTTCCTCACCGCCGAATACACACAACACAATAATGAATGAAGGAGTTTCATGGAATGCAACAACCTCGCTTAGGTGGGTAAAATATTTTCTTTTCCTTAATTAGATTTGACTACCGCAGTTAATGTCTTGTCACCACCATCTTGTAAATATCGCATTGATAGTTCGATTGTGTTAATATCCATCAAATTTAACCAACCTTTGAGAGCTTTATATATGTAACCATCCCTTTCTTATTTTCATTGTCAATTATTTGTGCTTTATGTGGAGCTTGTCATATTTGTTTCAAGCTATTTATTTGAAGTCTTCTGCAATTTCTTATTAGGTACTTTTTCAGTAATTTTTGTTGACCTTTTATATTCCTCATAGTGATTTATTAACAGATAATTTCATATCTGAAAATCTTCTATGTACGATTCTTGCTATAACATTCTTCCAAACATTACTTCTTTAAGCAAATCTCTGTAAAGTTTTTTTGTCATTGCTTTCTAACTGGCAAGTTCCTCTTCCCCAAGTATTCTTCCCAAATTACATATCATGGCTGATGTGAATGTATTGAAGCAACAGTAGTAGGGAGTGCGGTTCTCATTTTATTTATTTTAAAATAAAATCTACTTTTGTAGGGTTTCTTAAAAATTTGGTTGTGGTGTCATGTCTTAAGCTTGTAAAATAAGTTATTCATATGTAGGGTGTCAAGTTCAGCTATAGAAAGAACTAAATGATGTTTGATATATTCACGGGAAAGGAAAGACATGGTCTTCACTATCTATGGTTAGCACTAGTGAAATATTAGAAGGATTGTGACTCTTTGCTTCTTTACTTAGATAGTTATCGAACACTATAGAGTAAGGCGAGAGGAAGAAACACTATCATGGTGTTGACTATCTTAAAGAGATTCATAGAGTCATTGAAGAAATCTATGCCAATAAAGTCATCTTAGAGAGTAATAGCAACCATAGCTCATGCCTTATTATGTTTTGTATAGGATGATCACAAGTTTGAATCTTAGGATGTTTTGTATTATGTAATATTTGTGTGGTTAGGTCAATCATTTTTTGTGGGCATGCAAGAGATAAATCAGAGATGCCTATAGCATGGTAACTATCATTAATGCATGTAATATAAAAAAATCTAGGCAGCATCAGTAACAAAATTTATCATATTTGAAATTATGTGTTAATAATTTTATGATACGATTGAAGAAAAAACCATATTAACTTTTTAATTGGTGAATTCAGTTTTGCTTTTGTCTATATATTAGATATATTGACTTTTTTTTTTACTCAGTGCTCTTGTAGAAAATGTATTGTGTTGGAATTGATTCCAGTTGTTGTTAATCCTCCATCCACGTTATCATCCTATTTTGTCTATGTTGTCTATGAAGGTATTTAACATCCTCAAAGAGCTACAGCATCAAACAACTATTTCCCCAATTTTGTTATTCAAGGCCATGTAGACAACACAACAATTACCTTCATCTATCTTATTGAGCCTCTCAAATTCATCAACGCTTATGCAACCCTGTAACATGTCAATTTCCCGTAGCGGTGGGTTGTTTAAGGCTATGCATAAGAGGCTTCAAACAATGATCCTTCTTTCCTAACATTTGAGACTTTAACCTCGTTAATGTAAAAATCAGATTTTGTTGTAAAATAATGTTCTGCCAAGGCTAATTAATTGATCTTATCATACTTTACATCCTGATTGTGTTCCTTGTTTTTATGCATTAAGTATTTTTTTTAGTAATATGACATGATTAATTTATAATTACTAAACCCAAAATTCAGATTGGTCTGGATAGAAAGTCTGTGGAAAGTGTGGTTTAAGGAAATCTTTTTTGTCGTATTATAAATAAATAGAAATACATCTACATCTTACTTCCATGACAAGGGTGTCTCCACGTTGAAATGTTAAACCTCATAAATGTGAAAGAGACTGGATTTTTGGCTTTAAATTTTCTTTTTGACTCATAGGAATGGGCTTTATATATGTGTTGGTGAAATTTTGAGTATTGGGGATCAAAAAGTGATATATTTTTTATTACATTTGATTTATGATTTGATATTCTTTTAACTTTTTAATTTGGAAAATCAACTTAAAATTATCTATTTATATTTATTCTTCTAGCTACCATGATGATTAGTTATTAAATCAAAATTTAGACAGGATCGAAATTGTTGATTTTTTCATTAACTACTTCACAGTTTTTTCCGACCATGGCTTGAGAGCAAGCAGCTATCTTACACATTGTAGGGTCACAAAAAATAACGTATTCACTATTCACAATCAAGGTCTTCTTTAGTGCTATCTCCTTGGAGAATCCATAACTGTTCTTATCATCTTTCAGAATTGCAAGTGAAATGAAGTTTGAGAAAATCCATAAGTATCCTTGTTATCTTGTGAAATCGCAAGTGCAATTAATTTTGAGAGAATCCATATTTGTCCTTTTCATCTTACGGAATCACAAGTGAAATGAAGTTTGACGACACCCTTCATATCCCAGCCCTAAACAAAGATAGTTGCCTAAATTCAGTTCAAAATATGCTTTCCGTGATTTTTCTGAGAACAATGAAATACAACTATTGTTCACTTTTTCAAACCTTTGATTCAGTCAGCAATTTGTTTCCTCCAATACACTAATATGGTGTCTTGCTTGTCCCTGATAATATGGAGGACATTTAATACATGTTCAATTATATTGATTATCATTTAATATGAACTAAACAATAATATTATTTGGTTATTCGTTTCTTTGGTTTTTTGTGAATTAGTCATTTGTTTTTTAAATTGCAAATTTATTTATTTTCCTCTATTTATTTATAATTTTAATTTTTTCAAAAAAAATTTAAAATGTATTATTTAATATATTTATTTTAAATCTAGATATTACATAAAATTGTTATTTAATATTTTTATAAAATGTTATATTATTATAAGAGGCCAATTAATATATTAAATGATAATATATTGAGGGCATTTAATATCTGTTCAATTTTTTTGAGAATTATGTTTTCTTTCTCTTCGTATTCAATTATATTGATTATCATTTAATATGAACTAAAAAATAATATTTTTTTGTTATTCATTTCTTCCTTTTTTTTTTATTTAGTACTTTGTTTTAAAATTTCAATTTTATTTATTTTCTCCTTTTTAATATTTAATATCATAATATTATATTGTTTATCTATTTTATGATTTATTTATTTTCTCCTTTGTTAGTTTTTTTTAGCTACCCTTTCTTTTTGATCTTTTTAGTTAATTCAGTTGTGATTGATGTATAGTGGCAATCTATAAAATATATTTGTTAGTCACTTTTTAAATCAATAAGAGGGTGATCCCACAATAATGGGTTACTCTTTTTGGCCAAACTTGACATTGAAATCAACATTTTTCACCAGATCTTCACTTTTCTACGCCTATAGAAGCTAAACCATTAAGAAGTTGAAGATGAAGCAAACTAATGATTTGTGATATTTTTTGTTGAGAATCTAATTATATTTTAAAAATAAATTATGAATTATTTTATGTAGTTTTTATTAACTTATTTTTTTTACTAAACATCGTTTTCAAAAACCGATGCTTACTTTTGACTGCATAACTTTTTTTATACAAAAGCATACAATTCTAATTTTTTAAATAAAGTGTTTTCACACCATTATCTAGGGGATCGATATTTTTTCATAATTTTTTGTTGCATATATATTTTTTAATTAATTTTATAATTCAGAGTAATTATAATTTTGATATATTATACTTTCAGCTACATAACTTTTTTTGTATTCATTTGAATTAACTTATTCTTTTTTTGTTGGAATTAGGACATCAATAGCTAGTGTACACAGATTTAAAAAAAAAAAAAAAATTCTCTCTTTTCCTATTTTTCTATATGTGTGAAATAAAGACCTCGATGTTCATTGAAAAACCTACATTCACAAGAAATAAAAAATAAATATAATAATAAAGTTAAATATACTTAAAATTATACTTTTTGGGAAGCTTATAATAAGGACTACATGTTTACAAAAAAATAATTTTAAATAAATTAATTTGATCCCCTAAAAGGTAAATCAAAAGTGGTTTTTTATTAGCATTTTGATAGGTGTAGAGGAGACTCCATTATAGGTATGGTTTAAAACTAGTGGCTTTCTTTCCAAGGGGGTTTGATATAAGTGGGTTTGATCAAACCCTCTTCAATTAAAACCCTTAAAATGGAACCTTTTTAAGGTTTAAATCATTATATTTTCTAAAAATATGTGATTTCAGCAAAAATCAGGATGTCCCAAAAAGTGTAACCCATTATTGTGGCAGCACCCAAGATAGTATGACTTGAAATTACAACAATCACGCCATTTATCCATGAGATTTTAAATCAAAAATAAATTTCGACTTCCAATTATGGCTTTATTTAATGTAGACTTTTAGCCTAGAGTTTGCTAGAAATTTAAATTCCTTTCCAACTAAAATTTGGCTCTGTGTTTTAGGGAGGATGCATATTTGCATTTTACTATATTTGCAAGTGGATCCTTCCTAGTTTATGTGACCATAGTAATTAGGATTTTTTTTATCTTTTTACTTATCTATCATGTTTCCTTAAATTATAGACAATAGACTTGTTGGACAAATCACCAAAATAAAATTAAGAATGATTTGTATTTTTAGTTCTTTTTTAAATTTCATTTTATAAATTTAAGAGAACGATGTACCTGAAAATTTACATCTTTATCCAAAATAATAGAGATAAATGTAATAGAGATACTTGATGCTCCCATTATATAGTATTTAGTAAATTAGCTTTTTAAAATATTAAAGTTAAGTTTTATTTTGCTTTGGTTTTAATCATATGTCTACAAAATAGCTACTTCATTTTGTATTTTATAGGTTGATTTTCTAACTATAGAAGTACATATTCAAAATTAGCAATAAGAAGAAAACATATGGCTAGAATTTACAATGTTGAACATGGTAAGAAATTAAAATATACTTTGTTATTTTGTGTATTTTAATGCTTATCCATTATGGTGTTTAACATAATCAAATTAATTAATAGGTGTTATTTTTAAATTTACTACATCCAAGAATGGTACTTCCTTGTCGACGAACCGATATCATTAAAGTATCATATAGTGATAGCTCCCCCAATGTTCCATTTGGTTCAACTTCTTCAACCAATTGGGATGGATCTTCTGCAAACATTGTAGATCTATCAAACAAAATCATCGCTAATTGCTTTAATAATTTGAACAAATTATAAACAATTGTTCAAAATGTACACAGTGTACAAGGTTTTGAGGTACAGGCAATGGAAGGCACATTGCAAGAATTCAACTCAACTTGTGACAAGCTTGCCGCATTTTGTACATTTCTATGAGAAATGCACATTGACGAGGTGTACGGGATGGGAGGTGCTCCATACATTAAATGTGCTTTTGAGAACTATATAAGGAATGCTTGAAGCCTTTGTTCTTGAAATGTGTATGTAGTGTAGTTTTGTAATGTGAATGCGAGCATTCCCAACTATGACTAGTGTCCTACTTTTTTTTATGAAACTCCTACAATAAATTTTATTTTCCAAGCGCAACAAACAAGGTTATGTTCCTTGCAGTAAGAAAACATTCATCAAGTTCCTTAAAAGTATGATGTAAATTTCATGTTATATTGAAATGAAATAATGTCACCTATTAGCTATAGAAATTTCTTGTTTGTAAATGGTGTTATACATCTGCAATAGTATTCATACTTATCTCTCATGGTTTTTTTTCTACACTTTATGGCATCATATTACACTTTATGGCCGCATCACATTCTAAAATTGTGGACACATGATTGTAATTATGAATACAAACAAGAAATAAATAAAGTGTTCTTTTCTATTTTAGTAAGCCTATATATTTATAACCTTTTCACATATAAGTTGTCAATGTTGTTTTGAGTATGTTAACCCTTTGTAATTAATAGTACTAGTAGTAATACTTTCCTTTTTTGTAGTTCTAAATATTTAAAAACCATTCACATAAGATTTCAATGTTTTATCAAATGTGTAACCCTATTTTCCAATTTAATTAAAAAAAAAGATACATCCTTTTTTAACTCCAAACAACAAACCTTATCGATGTTAGAATGTCATTATGTTTTGATTGAAAGTGACACTTTATTTTGTATTGGAAATTAAAGTTGTTTGTTATGCCATTGAATTTTTTTCACCACCTTTTGTACTCCTTATATCCACAAGTTCAATTTTGTATCAATTCATGCAACCCTTGTGAGAACTACATATACAAGTGCTATCTATAGGTATGTTCCCAATTAATTATTTCTTTTTTATCACTATTTTTTACCTTATATATCTTCCATCATGTTCATTCTTGAAATTGTCTTGAATGCTTTTAATGCACCTTTAAGAACATTTCCTTAACAAGGACAAAAAAAAATTGAAGTACAATTTGTGGTTTAAACATTATAAATTTTTTATACCCCTCTCATTTTAATAGATATAATACATTGCATTCTCTTCTATTTCATTGTCTTACAAAAAAAATAGGAGCTATCTACAATATACTTATTATCTATATATGTTTTTTTCCATTTCCTATTATCTTCTTCAACTTTATTGTTCACCTTCAATTGGTTGTCTTTGTGTATCATTTCTTGAACATAAAATGCAATCGAATTTTATTTACCACCACAACAAAAAACATACATTGGCATGTAATAGATCTCACTTTTGCAACTTTCCTTTTTTCCATGTACATTCTATATTGAATTATGATTGTTGGTTAATCATTGTTGGGTAATTTATTAAAATATATAATACAAACTTTTTTAATTTTCAACAAATTAGACATTATATCTTTCTTTTTTTATATACAATTCTTTAAAAAAGGGATTTCTTTGAATTTTTCCCTTCGCATATATTTGGAAAATGTTTACAAAACCTTCTTTCCCTTACCATTTGGTCCAATTTCTTGTAGTTTTAGAATAAAACATCATACACAATACAAAGTCTTGTACCTTTCCGAAAACATCGATAACGTTTTTAGGAATTTTAAAAGGTAGATCCTTTTTTTCATAATTTTCTCGTTTATTGGGAAAATTTACATTGAAAGCATTACCAAATTATCATATTTCAATTTACTCCCAAACTTATTTCTAAGGACATTGAATCTTTTGAAAACATGATTATCATATTTCCACATGCTCGCAGGCACATTTAGTACAGTAAATCCAAACAAAACAATGGCAACATTGACTATGAATTCCATTGCAGATATTCTTGCAAGCATATTTGGTTTGAGTATTTTGAAAGTTGCATCCATTGACTCCATTCAATAGGCTCGCTCTACACTTTTCAAATATCATGTTCAACTATCAGATGGTTTACACACACATCATGCTTTACTTCCTGGTCAATTCAACGACCTTGTGTTGGAGGAGGCTTTAGTGAAAGGTTCTATTGTCCTACTTAAATAGTATACTTCAAATATATTCAATAAATTTAAGTACGTCCACACTTTCCCATTAAATTTTCCTTATTTTAATTTTCCCCTGCATGATTTTACTAAATGTATCACTTTTGAAAAATGCAGGGCTATCATTATTGAAAAGTTTGAATTAATTTCAAACACTGCACCAATTGTTGGCACTCCAACTCCTCTCCTCCAATCTAGAATCTCCCTCCCATCAAGTAGCTCTCTAGCCCCATTGGGATCCTCTCAATCTAAAAATGATTCATTGGAAGAAGATGAAGAGCCTCAAACTCAACAAAGTATATCCCCTTTTAAACCAATTCCCATAAAAATGCTAACCCCAACCATAAGAATTGGACCATTTAGGGTTGAGACTTGATGAAATCGTCAATCCATGAATATAAAAATGTTGGATGTGATGGAAAAAAAATTGGATTTGATTTTGTAGACATGATAGGCTCTTAAATTCATATTTCTTGCTTCAATGAACAAGTTGAAGAATTCTACCATGCTATTCACTCTGATAGTCTTTATTTCATATCCAACGATCGCATGAAATTTGCAAACACAAAATATAGTACCTCTACACATCCCTATGAAATAATTCTCCATAGCTCATCAACTTCAATTCCTTCCACATCCTTGAACTCCACAATACCCACACATACTTTTCACATTAAAAGCATCCATTCATTGTACTCATTGCCTATCAATTCCCTCGTTGATGTCATTGGAATACAATTATCTAACTCCCCTGCTTCAACCATTCGTAAAAGAGATGGTACAGAGACACTAAAATGCACTTCCACAATTGTTGACATGTCAGCTTGTACCATAGATGTTACACTTTGGGGTCATCATTGCTATATTGATGGGATACAAATTTTTGATATGCCTATACAACCAAAACCTTATGTTATTTTGATTAAATCGGGACGTATTACCTCGTAGTGTGGGATAGTTCTTGATACTATTTTCCCAACTAAAGTTCTACTGAACCCAAATTTAGTAGAGGCCTCAAACTTACAAACATGGTATGCCACTACAGAAATTGCCAAGCCTTTTAGTTCCTTGTCAAAAAAACACCTTTCTCCCATAAAGTATGCAAATCCAGTAAATATCTCATCTCTTGTAGATAAAAGCATGCTTGGAAAGAAATTTTTTTGCATAAAGGCCTCCATTTCAAAACTGCACCTTGAAAACTTCTATTACCTTTCATGCCCTCTATTGGTGGACAATAAAAAGTGTAAGAAAAAGGTTTTGCAAAATTCACCTACTGGTTTCCATTGCCCAAAGTGCTCTACAGATCTCCTTGTGTGTGACTTTAGCTACATGCTTAAAATGGACTTGAAAGATGCAAGTGGTGAACTCCTCAAAGTTATTGCATTTGAAGGCCCAACAAATTCCTTACTAGGTGCCAATGCCAAAGATTTGCAGCTATTGCTTACTGAACTTGATGCTGCTAGAGACATTTTGGACCATATTGTTGGTAGCCAATTTTACATTGATCCGAGCATCAAAATGATTCCCTTTGGTGGACGGGAAACACAAAGCATTGTTATTACTTCCATAAAGCCAATTTAAATGTTGCACTTCTCTCTTCTTAGCAATACTATAAACTTGGCCTACCCATATATGTAAACATTATCACCAAATGTGAATAGTTTTATTTTGTAATAATTTTTTTTGTATGTCCACATATACAAAGTTGCTAGAACATTTAGTTTCAAATTCAATTTTTCTTAGCATATGTTCTACTTTGTACCATATAATTTTTTTAACCAATTTAAATGTTGCACTTCTCTCTTCTTAGCAATATTATAAACTTGACCTACCCATATATGTAAACATTAGCACAAAATACAAATAGTTTTATCTTATTATCAAAAACATTATATGTCTGCATATATAAAGTTGTTGGTATATTTTGTTCAAAATTCTAATTTTCGTAGCATATAAATGAAAACTGTCTATATATTTTTTAACAACTTTATGTACATTAACATTCCATATATTTACATGTTTTTGTTTCCTCTTTTGTTCCAAATTATTTAATCACACAACGTTATCTCCTGTCAATCTATAATATGTATATAGCCTATATATTCTACTAGTGATCTCTCACAAATCTAATTCATTGCTTCTTTCCTCGGCATTCATTTTTATGGAGCAAAGAAAATGAAAGTATGCAAGAAAAATGTTCTCATCAAAATGAGATGAAATGTTAACAATACCATGCAAGGAAAGATGAAATTAACAAACGAAGACGTGCAACCAATCCAAATCATCTTGCTAGATCCTCGACATCTACAATCTCTCCTCCTGTTACCATACCCAATCAATAAACAATTGCACCTCCATTGCAAAAAATAGTTCATCTCGACCCAATTATCAAGATGCCCCCCTTCGCCACTTTTTCCACATGAGTTTTTCTCTGTTAGAAATAACTTCCACTCAAATTTAGATAGCCTATCAAAAATTTCAACTTGTATGGTTTGCATGGAGAGATATCTAGGAATCAAAATTGGATAGTCAAATGGAATCCCTAATTGTCATAGATGCACATCTGAAAAGAATGAACACCGCTTCTCAAATTGGAACAACATGGACCCAGGTGAGCAACCTATATGCTTACAAATTCTATCTCATTGAGGAGATGTTAATAGCCAAGGTTAGCCCAATAATTCAAGCTACCTATGTAAGCAGGGGAAAACTAAAATATAGTGGCCACACTATTTTCTTTCCTCAAGATATATCTGTAGTTGCATCCTACTTGCCTAGACATATTCATGATCTTGATATACTAATAGTTAACAGGGAACAAATCGTCCAACAACCACATAGCTTCAACGTTAGTAGAGGATGTGTCCACGAGGCACTTAAATATAAGATGTGCAATGACCCATACTACAAGGATGTCCAAATAGATGAGCTTGCACTATCCACTTTGCCAGAGTCTTCTTCTAATGTCTCTAACCTTATTTATGCAACATTTTCAAATCCTACTACCACAAATATAAGCTTTGAGGACACTTGAGCAATAGAGAATATGACCCCAGTGAGCAAATCTTGTCACCAACTACATCCTTTGTGTCAAATCTCCCAAATACACATACATAAGTTGAAGAAGTGCACTCTTTTCTACAATTAGGTGTTGGACGACCAACACCAATTGTTGCATGGCCACCCATTTCTCCATATCCTATAAATGAATACACCACTAAAGGATTATTTGCTTTGGTATTCTCCACTTTTTTCCCAAAAGGAAAAGATGCATTCAAGAAACAATCTATCAAAGAAATTAAACTACATGAATATGCTCTCCATCTCCTAAGGTACCATGATAATCGATTTGGCCAACACCCTCAATTTAGGTACTTCATACTAGATATTATTATGTGCCACCGTAGCCAAACAAAATCCTCTGTATTTGTCAACAAACATCTTGATGGTTCGCTTCCCTCGACAATCTCAGACCTGCACCAAAGATTGAAGGACATGCTAGATGACAAAATTTTAGATCAACTCATGCTATTTCATTCGTTAATTCGTGGAACTCGTCCATTTTGGACCCAACGTCAAGGAGAGATTTCTAACATGGTCATTCAAATTGGTTGCCCCTCACTCTTCTTCACCCTTAGTGCATCAGATATAAAATGGCCAGACTTGCATACCATCATGCCTACCAAGCCTCCTACAAATCATTCTATGGCTTCTAGATGGAGGATCCAAAACATTGTACAAAATCCACACCTTACTGCAATCTACATGCACTTACTACATTTCGAGAAGAGGTCTTGGAAAAACTTATTGGTGCATCTGAATATTGGTATAGGTAAAACCTTTATTTCCTGTTCATGCATAATACATGCGTACTTTGATTTTTTACTAGAAATCATCACTTCATTTTTTACAATTGACTCTTACCTCAAGACATTTTGCTAAATATCATCTTTTCATAGGTATAAATGGAAACACAGGGGATTTGCACACATCCATGGTTTTATATGGCTTGAACAAGCACCTGATATGAGTAGATTAGAATGGAATAACACTCAGTCTGTACATAATGCACTTGATTACATAGATAGATATGTCTCAGCTTGGAACCCACGTACCCTCAATTTTAGAAACCAATCATTTCACCACTTTGTTCTTGATGATCCTTGTTTACTTGATACAATAAAGATCTTGTCATGCAACCCTTCAACTGACTATTGTGAATTGGTCAACCGTGTTGAATGACACACAAAGTGTAGTTTGCTAACATGCCTTAGGAGGAAAGAAACATCTACTATATGTCATTATATAGCACCATGGCCCATGCAAGATAAGTCAAGTCTTTCACATGATGAGACCGGTCGCCCTAAGCACACACCAGCTTGCAATGATGATCACTTGAACCTCCACAACCCATCTATCCTATCTATCTAGAGAGCTAATGAAGATTGCCAGCCTATATTGTCAATTGATGTTGTCCTCGAATATATTTCAAAACATGCAGCAAAATTTGAGCATGAATCCAAAACCTATCATGCCATGTTATCTCACATTTCAACCAATATAGAATCAGAAATGCCTGCCCCAATAGATTTTTAAAAAATTCTTATTGATATCCTTGTTGATCATGATATTAGTGCCTAAGAAACTTGCCATCTTTTACTAAATTTTCCCCTCTCCATATCTAGTAGTAATTTTGTGTCTTTAAATGTTAATCACCACAAGTTTCAACATGTTTTGATCTCACCCACAATAGTTACCACATCACCCACATACATTGATGCCTGCATGGCCTACCCCATTCAACTATAGGCAATGTCCCTCATTGAACTGACCCAAAAATGGACCTTTAAAGCTTCTCAAAAAAATTAGCAATGGAAGAAAATCCCCCACAAAGCAATTGTTCATGTCTCTCCTAGGTTCACAAGCATCCCTACAAGAGATGAAAAAAGCTTTCATGAATTTTTCTGGAGTGAACTAATTCTATACCACCCATTCTAAAATATTGACATTGAATTTGGGTCCTCTGAACATCAAATTATATCATAATGGGAAAGGTTCTCTTCTACTTATAGGACATGGCATGTACACCGCACACATCCAAGTCTAGCTAAAGCATCAAAAGCTAGCATCAGCTCAAGCATTGACCATGTGTTGCAAGGACACAACCCTAAAGAATGGCAGGTTCTCTCAAATTTGTACCCATACCTTCCAATTCAACTTTATGCACTAGACATGCTTGGTCGATGTGGCATTGACATGCACTATGAATGGCAACATACTAACCTCACCCCACTGCAAATGCATTTTGCTATTACTTTCATCGACTCCAATCGACCAATCTTTCAAGTGCACCATATTCTCAATGAATAAACCCATACTACTTTCTCTGCTCAACAACAAAAAGTGTTCGATATAATTTGGTCCCATCACAACACTCTTCCATTGCAACCACCACTAAAGCTAATTGTTCAAGGAATTGCAGGAACTAGAAAGTCACACCTCATAAAAAAAATAAGGTTTTCCCTCATGAGATCAACTCCAATTCACCAGTCACCATTACTACTTCTTGCACCTATAGGTGTTGCTGCATTCAACATTCAAGCATCAACAATTCATTGTGCTCTTCACATTCCAATAAAATAAATGGCCCCCCTACAAGGGCAAAAACTTACGATATTCCAAGAAAGCATGTACTTTATTAGGTACATTTTAATAGATGACATGAGCTTCATTGGTCCAAATTTGCTAGAACATATTGACATGGGACTATGGGAAGCATTCCCCGTCCATAACCACTTGACCTTTGGAGGGCGCTCAATTATTCTCTTTGGTGACTTGGGCCAACTGCCACCAGTTAAAGATATCCCCATGTATGCTTCTACCTCCTATGGTGGGACCCTATGGCGCAGCTTCACAACAGTGGTAACTTTGACACAAATATTTTGACTATTTGGTGATGATCCTTCCCAAATTGATTTTCGTTCACTTCTCTCCAATATACGGAATGCAAAGCCTACACAATAATACTGACAAGCTCTAATGTCACGCTCAAGTTCCTCGCTCAATTCTACATAAAACTCTATTTTCTTATCTGCCATGCATCTTTTTGCTACAAATGAATTGGTGTTACTACACAATAAACATATGTTGTTGTCTTTGGCAACGCCAGTTGCACTTTGCACTGCAGAACAACTTAGGGGGTCGACATACACAAATCCAAATGAAGAACAACTTCAAGCTCAAATTTTTTTATCTATTGGCCAAGAGGTCATGTTATGCTCAAATATATGGGTTGAAATAGGGCTCGTGAATGGTGCACTTGGTTAGGTAAAAGCAATCATATACAATGAGGGAGAAAATCCACCTCAACTAACCTTGTTTGTTGTTGTTAATTTCAAGCATTACATTGGACCACCTTGGGACCATAACAATGCAAATAATGTCCCAATATCCTCGATTAGTCGGGGGCTTCACCACCAAATTCCACTTAAAATGGCATCGGCATTGACAATACACAAGTCACAAGGCCTAACACTTCCAAGGGCTACAATCGACATTGGCAATATAGATCGACAAGGCCTCACTTTTACAACTATTTCAAGAATACCCGATCTACAAAGTCTTCGCATACACCCAGCCTTCACATTCCAACAATATGCATGCATGCAACAAAGCCCATATGTTGCTTTCCGAAAAACTAAAGAAGACCGATTGAAAGCAATTTCAAATTCAAACTCCTCATGCTCTTAAAATGCATTTGAACCACTAAAGGTATGTCACTTTCTTATTTTCTTAATTCACTACCAAATTTTATATAGATTATTTTTTGTAAATTATATCTCTTCTTGCTTTACTATAGGCTCCTCTCATAGCTCATTTACACTATGTTCTTATTGTCTAAGACCTACAAACTACTCAACCAAAGGTAACTAATTATTTTTATTGAACAAATCAACTTCAACATTCTTCTTTCTATTAGTTGTTGTTCAAATACTAAATATATCTTTTTTGTATTACAAATACATTGTAGTTCAATGTGACCGTGTTACAATATCACTATACCATTGTATTCAATTGCAGACATTCTTGTAATACATATTTAGCATTCTATAAAAACACTTTATTTTAAACATTGTATATATTTCATTATTCTACATTTTTTAATCACATAAATTTAACTTCCTATTTATTTGTATACTATTTCCATTGGGGTTTTCAATTATTTTGTTTTCATATGTTAAATACATATTGTTCTATTTCATCCAAAATGTCAACAAAGAATCAAGTTCAACCAATATGCGTACAATTACTAAAATAAATCCATACAATTATTCGGCGTAACCCATTGCACACCAAAGGTGCAATAGGTAGTTTTAATTATGATATTTATATGACTTAAATCATAAGATATTTCCTTGTGTTGTCATGGTAATTTAATAAATGATTTAATATTCTATTATTGAACATGAAGAATTCATGACTTCATTGAACTACCGTAGTGATCTCAAATACCAATTAAAATGATATTAAGCATAGAATGATAAATTAAGATATTTATTCTTGTAGATTAATCTAACTTTAGCTAGGTTTGATCATCCTTATTAGACTAAATCTCTATTAATATATATCCCAACTATAATTAATGGTATGATGTTCTAATTTAAGTGTATATCATAATTCAATTCAATGTGACACAAATCAATAGTAATAAGAACTCTAAAACTCCTCATCATTCCTTATTTAATTTATATCTTATTCTCATTAAGTTAGAAGTGCTATAGGAATCCAATATGTGTCTTATATGTGATCACTTCTGACAAAATGAGGATCATCAAGCAAGGACTATAGGATACATTCAAACTCAACATGAGTCAAAGGATAAGAACAAACATTACTACATGGGGACCTTTATAAACACTATAAAACATGAAAAATTATGGTATCAATCAATGCAAATTTAGTCATATACCTAAATGGGAGCATCCGCATAAGAATTTAATGAATCTACTCTTGGAGTCAAATGACTAAAAGTATTGTTGCACTCAATCACAACTGAATCGGGTATCAACCCAATGACGTATACTTAATTTGAATAGTAGAGTAGCATAAGTTTAGAATAAAAAGGGTTGTGACTATGATATAGAGGGAGAGGCCTTACATAATCATCAAATTCAATTTATGATGTGGCAAAAACAAGTGAGTCTTGATTATGTGACTTCCTATCATGTCATCTCATTGCACTTTTTGTGGTGTTTGTTTAGTTCTATCTATGATATGAAGGGGTTGTTATGTATTTATCAACATTGCTTTCTTTGTTGCCATGTATTGTTATAAGCACCAAAACATCTGCTCATTAGACCTAACCTCTAGCACTTAGAAATCTCTTTAGGTCACTATCTTGACTAGCTATGATTTTCCATTTCATGTTGAAGACCCTCAGCTTGGTTACTTTTAACTCTTCTTCAACCATGTCATTGAAACATTATCCTTCAATGTGGTTATGACTATCTCTTTGGTCACTATCCAATTCTTCCTTTCTAAATTCATGGTGAATGAAATGTTATTCATAGTTGTGCTATGTTGCTCAAAATTATTCAAATAAATCAAACTTGGGGGTTCTCAATGCATTCATTTGCAAAATTAATCACTGTCATCTTGGGATTATCACTGCTCTGTCATATATTTTTTCTCTTTTTTAACTTTAACAACCTACTTGTATTATTTAAGAAAAATATTAAAAATAATTAAAAAATCAAAAAAATTATAATTTTGGATTCACCACTTCGAGCTCTACAAAAATGGTATGTTTACTTCTTTTTTAAAAATTATTCCGATCGAAGAAATATTTAGTTGAAGCTGAAAGTTTTAGAAAATTTTGAAAAAGGCTAAGTTGGCTACCAATTGGATGCCACATAGATGGTTTCAATTGTAAGGTTTTTGGTTGAAAAGGTTTCAGCTAAAACCTATTTGAATGAAACGTAATGGAATGAAAGTCTATCGATCAACCTTTCGGCCTAAAACATTGATATATATAATATATATTTGATTTTTTTCAATTCAAGGATTTAGGAGAAAATACAAAAAAGACTCATTTCAATAGAAGAGCAATATTTTTAGGTACATTGATCTTCAACTTGTAATTGATTAATTCAAAATGTTTACATGGGATTGTGCTCAATTATTGACTTATTCTAGGGGTTTTTTAATGTATATAACTAGTTCTCCTACCTACCTCTCTCCCTAGCACCCTATCTCCAAGATAATGCTCGCTGAATATGCAATATGTTTTAATTAATTAAATTAAACTTGTATTTGATAAGAGTAGTGGAGATGAGGAAAAATATCTTGATAATCAATTTGTATATGCAAAAGTAATAGTTGGAAGTATTGAAAGTGAAGAAAAATAACTGAAGACTAAAATTAACTAGTTAGAAAAGGAATGAAAAGATAAGAAGAAGATTTCATCATCAAAATAAAAGGAACTTAATATTGTTTAGAGAGAGATACAATCTAAAAGATGTGAATTTGAGAAAACAAATACAACAATGGAAGGTGTTGCTTATGAAGAAGGGTGCATGGATACATTAGAAAATGGGTGTTTCCAAGAATCTGACACAATTTGGAAGTTGAAGGTTGATAGTAGGCTTCTCAAGGCTCAATTAGGAAATTTTCAATTTACCTATAATGATCATGTAAAGTATTTTGATAGGTCAAAATTCAAAGGTATTGTTGCACAACTTATATAAAATTTAAAGATGCCTCAAAAATAATTGCATTGGATGTTGTTGTAGGAGGGAAGTTGTGTAATGTGGCAGTGGATATAGAACAAATAAGAAAGTTACAACTTGAAATAGGACATCTATGAAGAAAAGTAATGATTATCCATTTAAACAAAATCCAAGCCAATACCATTTCATCATCAAGAACTCAAGAATCAACAACCAAACTAGTGGGCAATGGAAATGCAAGCTTGGCACTATCTCTTGTTGTATATGAAGATTAAATTGAAGCAACTATTGCATTTGTATTTTATAGTAATTTTTTTTGCAGTCATTCAAATGTTACAAAGGAGATTCATTTTTATAGAGATATATGATCTCCAACTATACAACTCTTGAAGGGGATTTTTTTCATCCAAGTGGTCTTCTTACTAGTGGAAGTCACAAGGGAGGAGGTAAGTTGTTAAGGCGGCCTTATGCATTGGTTGAGGTAGAGTCTTAGCTTCTTATTCATCAAAACAAGTTAGTAAGAATTAGAAATTGCAACATTGTTTCCATTGGAAAAGAATTTTTCACATTTGAAATTTCAGCTAGAGATGAAGTCCTAAGATATTCCTCTTTTTGAAAATAGAGCTCAACAAAATGAGCACCATACATTGAAAAAATAGTTTCTAGAATGGAACAGGAGCTAGAAATGTCCAAGATAGAAGAGTTAACAAAAGATGAACTTCACAAGATTTGTGTTTCTCGAGTTTATGCCCTTCAAAAGGCAATGGAAGATCACAAGTTTATTTTAAATATTAATATTTACAAAATTTTAGAATTAAAATATGAAAGGTAAAACTATTCATATTCTACATATTATTGGAGGTTTCCTTAGTAATTGATTTTCAATAATCAGTTATTCTTTCAAAATAAGGAGTCTCTACGAAGTGGGGAATATTCAGTTTTAAGAAAAGAGAGAGGTAGTTGGGATTTTCAAGCATTGCCTTTGTAAAGAGAGAAGGGAGAAGTCTGTGAACTTCCATTGTATTGAATAAATGAGGAGATTTTTAGAATTTATGTAGGTTTCATAAAATTATCTACTGACAACCCACATTGTGTTTTCAAACCTACAATTATTCAGTGCATTTATATTACCATCATATGAAGAAATTGAAATAAAAAATTTAGTCTACCTAATACTTGTTATAAATTTTGAAGGTGTCTTTCATTACATTCATACTATCTAAATAACAAAAGGTTTTTATTAAAAACCATATTGTCTATGTATAATTAGTGGTTGAAAAATAATAGCTGTTATAAAACCTGCAACCCACATACTATTGTAAAACCCTCTACACGTAACAACCCAATCGGTCGATCACCCCTCTACTCAATTTGGCTAGTTTTATGTATCCCCCACCTAAAACTGCTCCTCGGGTTCTCACCACCCTTGAACTTTGAACGTGCATGACAAAATAACTAACAACACAAATTATTTTTTCTAACCTGTAATTATTCAGTGCATTTATTTTACCATCATATGAGGAAATTGAAACTCAATTTTTAGTCTACCTAAGACATGATAAATGTTGAAGGTGTCTTTCATTACATTCATACTTTTTAAATAATAAAAGGTTTTCATTACAATAATACTATTTATGTATAATTACAAGTTGGAAAATATTGGGTGTTATAAAACTTGCAACCCACAAACTATCGTAAAATGCTCTACACGTAACAATTTCATTGGTTAGTCACCCCTCAAGTCAATTTTTATTAGTTTTATGTATCCCACACCTACAACTCCTCCTCATGCTCTCCACCCTTTATACTTAAACATGCAAAATGAAATAAGTGACGAGCCACATTGTGTTTTCCATTTTGCGATTACTTTGTACATTTTTTCAATCATATGAAGAAATTGAAATGTTATTTTTACTCTAACTATAATTTTTTAATAATTTTAAAGGTTCCTTTCATTGTATTCATACTATGTAAATAACAAAAGGTTTTTGGTACATTAATTTTGTCAATGAAATTGTAGGTTGCAAAACATTGGTTGTTATGAAACCTACAAAGCACATACTATTTTAAAACCCTTTATAAGTAACAACCCAATCGGTTAGTCACTCCTCACCTCAATTCAATTTGTTTTATGTATCCCCCACCCACAACTCCACCTGTGCTCTCCAACCTTTAACTTTCAATGTACAAAATGAAACAAACCACAACACATTGTTTTCCAACTTGCAAGTATTTTGTGCATTATCAATTTAAACCCATCTTCTTGAAAAACAATACTTATTACACTTTATAATGCATGTCTTACTCACATCAAACTCCAATGCCAGCCGGTGCACAAACTTCAAACAAAAGGATAGCTTCTCATGAAAGACACTACTCCAACGAATTTAATGGGAAACCCCCACCCATAATGCTTACAATCAATGAAAGGCAGGAAACACTACCGATAATGTTGTTATCTCCTCCTTTCCATCATCCTAACATTTTTTCTCACTTTCCAATTTTGTCACTTTTATCCCCCATCTTGGTAGGCCCCAAACTACAATGTCCCATCATGTTATATATGTTTCTATGTATGTTTTTATGTGTTTTTTTATGTTATCAATTATATGACACGTAGTTTTATGTATCCTCCGCTTGCAACTTCTCCCCATTCTCTCTGCCCTTTAAATATGAACATGCATGACGAAATAACTAACAACCCACATTGTGTTTTCCAACCTACAATTATTCAATGCATTTATTTTACCATTATATGAGGAAATTGAAACTTGATTTTTAGTCTACCTAAGACGTGATAAATTTTGAAGGTTTCTTTCATCACATTCATACTATCTAAATAATAAAAGGTTTTCATTAAATTATACTATCTCTATATAATCACAAGTTGGAAAATATTGGGTCTTATAAAACTTGCAACCCACAAACAATTGTAGAATGCTTTACACGTAACAACCCCATTGGTTAGTCACCCCTCAAGTCAATTTTCTTAGTTTTATGTATCCCACACCTACAACTCCTCCTCATGCTCTCCACCTTTGAGATTTAAACATGCAGAATGAAATAAGTGACAACCCACATTGTGTTTTCCATTTTGCAATTACTTTGTAAAATTTTTCAATCATATGAATAAATTGAAATGTATTTTTTTCTCTAACTATAACTTCTTAATAATTTTAAAGGTTCCTTTCATGACAATCATATTGTGTAAATAATAAATGGTTTTCAAAACATTAATGCTATCAATAAAATTGCAGGTTGCAAAATATTGGGTGTTATGAAACTTGCAACCCACATACTATTTTAAAACCCTTTACAAGTAACAACCCAATCAGTTATTCACTCCTCACCTCAATTTGGTTTGATTTATGTATCCCTCACCTACAAATCGACCTATGCTCTCCAACCTTTAACTTTCAACGTACAGAATGAAATAAACAACAACATAGTGTTTCCAACTTGCAAGTATTTTGTGCATTATCAATTTAAACCCATCTTCTCGAAAAAAAATACTTATTATAGTTTATAATGTATGTCTTACTCAGGTCAACCTCCAATGCCAATGGGTGCAAATACTTCAAATGAAATGATAGTTTCTCACGAAATCCACTGCTCTGATGAATTTAATGGAAAACCCCCACCCATAATGTTGACAATCAATGAAAGGTGAGAAACACTACTGATGATGTTTTCTCCTCCTTTCTATCATCATAAATTTTCCTCTCATATGTCCATTTTGTCACTTTTATCCCCCATCTTGGTAGGCCCCACACTACACTGTCCCATCATGTTATGTATGTTTCTATGTATTTTTTTATGTTATCATATCTATGACATGTAATTTTTTTGGAAGATTAGCTACACCCAATAATATCATAATAATACTATAGTAATATATAAAACAATATAATATTATAGTATAATGTAATAATATAATACAATAACAACAATATAATTTATTAAAATTAATATATAATTTATAATTTAATATGTCATAATTAGTAATTAATTATTTTATTTATTTATTCAATTTAAAATATTTTATTTTAAGCAAAAAATATTTAAGAACTATTTTATTCGTATAAAAATTATTTTATTTTACTTTAAATTTGCTTATGTATTTTTTTTAGTTTTAAATTTAATCTATAAATACTAAAATATAATAATTTAATAACAAAATATGTTATGGGATGCTTACGTTTGAGTGGTGTTTGTGTGAATAGGAGAATAGCATCATCTCATGCATAAAAATTCATATTGTCACACTACGTTATGTTCATATGATATATTTTTGTCGTACCATGCATGGTCATAACTTAGATAAACTTGGTCAAAACTATGTGATGGAAGAAGAATATTAGGATTGGAACTTTGCTTCAACGGTATAAAAAAAATGTGTATTATGGGAATAGTCGCATTGGCTTCCCAATCATTGTAGACTCCTACCTTCAGATATCTTATCAAATGGTCTAGTGATTCACAATCATCCTCATTAATGAGCACTTCCACTTCTACAACTAGCATACTCCTATCATTTTGGAATCTCCCTTGCATCTCTATCTAAAATCCTTTGGCTGCAAGTTGTACTTCCTAATTATTATCGATTACACTCTACTTACTCTGGCTTCTCAACCCTGCAAGAAGTTAATTCATCTAACATATACACATTACTAATAACCATAAATTAAACATAGATCCATACTACATTCCATACACACTCACATATGTAATTATGCAATTACCAACATATCATTATAATAATTCCATACATCAAAACTTGGTTCAATATTGCATGAAAGACATAAAAGGATAGATAATTTTGGCAATGTATATGAAATAAGTATTTGGAAATGTCTAAAAGCATGAACTAAAACAACAAAAATATAGCTAATACTTGGTCTCATCATCTATGAGTAGAATTTAAAATTTAGTTTAAGAAATCTTAATTTTAGTCTAATTAAATGGTTAAACTCATCCCAAAGTAGGGAGAATAGGATGTAGAATTATTATTTCAACACTAGGATTAATCTACAAAACAAATTTATTTTCTCTTACAAAGTTATGAAGATATATTATTTAAATGTTGTGAAAATGGTGGATATTTTCTTGTTATATGTACTTTAGTTGTTGAATTAATGCTAGTTTCTATCCTTTCATCTTCTAAAATTCTTTTGGTTTATGAAAACCTTCATTCCTTTTGCCTCTTTTCTTTGACCCATTTCAACTATTTATATATAATCTCTAATGAAGATAAAAAATAATTGATTGTTAATTTCCCCTACAATCTCATAATTGTGACAAATTCAATTTATATTCTAGTTAGTTCTTAGTAGAGTCACCAAAAAAAATCATAGTTTTCAATTTTAGAGGAAACTAATGACAAAACCTCAATTAGCATGCACATTACATGTGATTGTTGATTTCAAGATACATTAAACCATTGTGATCATTATTTAGGAAAATCCACACAAAATGTTTGTGATATACATAGTTTCGAGTGGTTCTTTAATAGAAAGCATTTGATTTGGTACAATTATTTTATTTCCTTAGTTATTCTATGGTAAAAAAATCTTTTGGGAATGTAGTGATACATAGAGGTCCCTTAAATAATCTATGGGTGTTTCTTTAATAATATGTAAAGGAATAACTAGATTATTGAAGAGTGTTTAGATCATATAAAGACTAACTCAACAACCCACATACAACTAGTGAAAAAACATCTAGTTCTTTCATGTAACTAGGGACCAAATCCCTAAATCCAACATAAGCACTCTATATAGTAGTCCAAATAGTGGGTGTCTTCCCATGTCAGTAGGGGGCATTACTTACCCACCCAAAATGAACACCTTATCACTAAACATGAACCTAAGGTAAAGGAACATAACAACCATGTAAGAGGATAGTCACATACTTCTAAATAAGAGTTTCAGGTCACCACCATGCAAGGAGAAAAAACATGACCAAATCCATGAAAAATATGGTACTCAACCATGAGCTTTCATTTCCCACAATAGATCCCTTTCATAATATCTACATGAGAGTTAGATATCATGGAATTCAATCTCACAAACATACAAAATAATTTCAAGATGCAAAATATCCACTTGAGTCCACATACCTCTAACAACTCTTGCTTATACAAATCAAGCACTAAAACCAAATTTTGGTTAAAAGAAAAAAATATAATCCATTCATGCTATGGAAAAAAATAGAGATATACATGACTTAGACTACTACAATATAAAAATACAAAATTGTATATGAGTTTAAAATTAAGTTGTCTTAATATGGAATTACCATGTAGAGATTCAATTTCTTTATGACATGCTTAAATTGGACACTTTAAAATTCTTAATAAAACCACCTTGGATGAATTTTAAACAAATACAATAAAGATAACATCACCATAATATATCAAGAACAAAGAGGCACAAATCAACAACCATCAAAAGATCATCTTAGAACACAAGATTTAAATGCAACTTTTTTTTATAAAAAATGCACCAATAAGAGAGACCAAGAATGTATTAAATCTTCAAATATAATATTAGAGTACATTATTTTTCATCACATCTCTTTTTTCTTGAATCCAACAACACTTGTTTACATGTATTTCACTCTAAGTCATCATATTCCCTTTCTACCACCATAACCCCTGCTTGTATAGAATTTTCACCCTCTAAATGGGGCATCCAAGTTGGATATCATATCCCAAAACATCCCTTGTATAAATCCAAGAACTAATGTCATAGGATAAGGTAGTTTGTAACCATTTTACTCACATACATGATTTAGGCACCTAGTTGTTGTTGGTTTCTAGGCTTTTATTGTTTATAACAAAAAGATATATTAACTTTAAATTTATGGCCACACATGGTGAAAGAAAAAAGCCTCATAACAATCTAATGGGAATTTGGGTTCCCAAAATCGCCATATACTCCAAGATTATTAATTAGTAATTAGTAAATCTCTATCAATAAAAATAGTTACCACCCCTTGATAGAAAAATTAATTAGCATGCTAATATTTAACTTAATTAACATAAAAATAAAACTTTGATGGTAAATAATAATTATTACTAAGGTTGAACCCCTCACTACTTATAAATTATCTACAAACAACATTACGATTAATTGTAAGGCATAGGAATGACAATCTTGATGACATATTAATCTTAAAACAAAATAAATAATTATTTGCGACAATGATAGATTTTAATTTTTCCATCTATAAAGGGAACCACTAATTAGATATCGAGATGTTTAAATCACTAAGATAAGGCCACAACCTATTAAACTTATAAATTAGACCCTTTTGAGAGAAACACTCCTTAATTTTTAAAACTTCATCCTTGAAAACCATAATAGGAGACAAAGTAGGAAGACAAATAGAACTACCTATTGCAAGAAAATTTGGAATAATATAAACATAAACATAATTCCTTTAAGGATATGAACCACTAGTGTGATCAATATTTTCATAATATCCTTTGCAAATATCTATAGACTTGGAGCTTAAAAGAAAGCTTGAAAAAGCACCATTGATGACAAGGACATAGAGGAAAGATTAATATCTTTCAAAATATAATCGAGAGTTTCATAAGGCTCCAAAACACTAATAAACAATAGATTTGTCACAATCTAGACCATATAGTGGCCCTTATAGAACATTCAAATTCCTAAGAATATACCCCTTATAAAAATATTTAACGTAGACAAACTAAATCAGCCTCAACATCCTCTTGTGATAATGAACTAGTAGGTGAAACCAAATCCACAAGAAAATTGTACCCCACATATTAAATCTTGGAAGAAGGTAGGAGTGAGTGGGAAGATATTGAGATTGATTGGGAAGAATCTATTCAAAATCTACTTGTTAAAATACTTCATGTTTTTTTCACAATTAATATATTCTTTTAGAAAATAAAATGAAAATTATAACATTATAGGATTTGATAACTATTCGTATACAAAATATCTGTTATTTTAGTTTACAAAATGTAAGTATATATATAATTTAATAGGAATATTGATTGAATTTGTCTATGTAGCACCTATATGGTCCAATCAAATCCTTCTAAACCATATTTAACATTTTATTATATAAAACCTATTGATTTGAGCTGCATTTTTTTACAATCAAACAAGTAATTTATAAGATAAAAAATTTCATAAGCGTATGCCTTTGAGGCATTCAAATATAGATAATAAAATATTTTATTTTAATATTATAATTATTTTCTATTTGTTACTACATAAGGTTTTTAGAAAATGCAAACAACTTAGTTTGACACACATGGTAAAATATAAAAAAGGTATTTCATAGAGACAAATAGGACTACCCTCTATATTGATGTCCTTTCAATAAAATAAAAATAATTTGGGTACAAAAATAAAAATGTAATGCAATATACGAAAACATAAACATATAATTAATCTCAATTATAAATAGTGCATTTAAAAAAAACAAAAAAAAAGTGTGTACCCTAGATATTAGTGTCAATTTTAAATGTTTAATAAATTATGAAAATGTTTTTTTAGGTTACGTTTTATGCCATGAGGAAATATTACTTCATGAAACACTATGAAGTATAATTAACAATTTATAATATAATAAAAAATTTAAATGATATTTTTCTTAATTCATTTTCTAATATTGGGAATAGGATAACATAGGAAATATAAAAAAAAAAATATTAGTTTACATTATCTTCAAATTACTCATTGTTTGGTTTTTATGATTGTGAGTATTTAAATTTTAAAAATATGAAACAAACTAGATATATCAGACCTAAAAGCTTAATGCAGAAGTAATAAACCTTGCAGATGAAACACTAAGGTGTAAGAAAGTTGAGTTCATCGCTTGATATAAAGGGAAAAATCAAGCTCACATAAATAATGTGGGATAATTAAATAATTAAAATATATATTTTGGATTAAGCAGTAGTTGGTTTTGGTGGGGCCCCCATCCATGAAGACTAGTAATAATCTAAACATAATATAAATTAAATATTTCTATTTTTGACATAGGATCTAATGATTCTCTAAGGTGATGTAAGAAAAAAATATTTTAATTTTCTATTCACTATCGTTGTCTATCCCTTATTCAAGTTGGAGTATCTAACTAGATGAACATACAATTATTTTCTTCATATACAAAATTTGACTATAGACCCTCCTCATGTTAAAGGAGCGATAAAAAAATGTGATGCCTTTGAACTTTTTTAGTGCATTCTACATTATTTCTAGATGTCATAGCCAATAAATTAATCACGCCTTCATTTAATAACTTAATACAACCTATCTTAGTTTTCTTCTTTAAGATAATGTAAGATTTCTTATTTTTCAATAATATATGCAAAT
Organism: Sequoiadendron giganteum; assembly: GCA_007115665.2. NCBI lineage: Eukaryota > Viridiplantae > Streptophyta > Pinopsida > Cupressales > Cupressaceae > Sequoiadendron > Sequoiadendron giganteum. The sequence goes on along the minus strand of CM021106.1, from coordinate 584,115,339 downwards.
CAAGCACCTTTATAGTAACCGACTCATTAAAAAAAGGCATTAGCTATAGAATATCACTACAAGTTCCCTTGGGTACTTCCAAGATCCGCATGACCTGATTATATTACCCTCTTGTTCCTCATCCTCTACCCTTTCCTTGTAATGAAATCTCTATTAAAATTGAAAGTCAAGTATAGAATTCTTTCCCTTACAACTTGATGATTCTATTTATAATTATTCCACCAATATTATTTCCCTTATTTATATTTTTCATGATACTTAACTAAAAATTCCTATCCTATAACAATTCCAACACCTAACAAAAAAATTAAATAGTTAAGAGTGTATATTTAAATTTAATATCCCACACCTATAGGAAAATATTGTATACTATAGAAATGTCAATTTAAACCAATATCTATAAACATTTAGTGTGGGTACACTTAGTGTATTAATAGACGCCTTGAATCATATGTATCTAAAATGTTGCATATATTACACAATAGATTCAACATGTACACTGAAATGGGAGTAATCCTTAAAAAAATAGATAGGGGATTAAATAATTGATACCAAGGCTTAAAAAAGAAGGGAGTTGAATCCCAAACCCATGGACCATTAATAAAAATATTATCTCTATCCTCCAAAGAGACATATGATATAGTAATAAACTCCTATGAAAAAGGGTATAACACAATTCTCAATTTGATCCTAAATATATGATTTTCAATAAAATGAGACCCATTCATCTCACTTCCATTTTTTACAAGAATGTCAATTCATACTTTCTACACATATTCTCAAATAAGAGTGAACTTAAATAAGATAATTTTTTATTAGAGATTTCTTTTAGTGAAAACAAAATCTTGCTAATGTAATTGGGAAATTTCTTCTTTTTTTTTTTTGGATCTATTGTGATTAGGTTATCTTTAATTTATTAATTGGTATACAAGTTAAAATATTTTATCTAAAAGTTAGAAAATGATTTTATTCTAGCTTTTAACCATAACCGTTCATTTATGTAAGCTCATTTATGTGGGTACAATTAATTTTCAATAGGGGCACCAATCAAGTTCACGAGTGTAGACCTAAACCATAGATTGCAATATATGTAATACAAGGTGGAGGTATGAATTCAATCATTTATCCATAAAAGGTCAAAGATTTATTAACAAGACAAAGTTAGTGAAAAAACATAAATCAAGAGGCTATAAATACAATAAAAAATATAACTCGATAAACTCACTAGAAACAACAACTGAACACAATAAATAGAATGGTTTATTCATTTATAAAGATATAATGAACAACTAATAGAAGAGGTGATTTTAATAATTATTCAAAAAAATATCATAGATATGTATAGTAATATAAATTAATTTCTTCAAATGGATCTGGAATAATAGTTTAGAACCTAAAAAAGCTTGTTTCAAATGGAAGTTGATTCTAAAAAGGTTGTCAATTTACTTTAACTCTTATAGTATGAAAATTTGTGCTTTATGCAGGAAGCCTAAAATGATTGATCACATTTTCTTCGACTATTTATTTGCAAACAAAATTTTGTACATTTTCTCTTTTGATTTAATTGGTCGAGGGGATTACAAAAAAATAATTAAAATTAATTATAACTAGTCAAATTGAAGGGGCTGAAAAATGTATTAATTTATATTGGTTATTTCTATCTACTGAAATTCTATGGTTTATTTGGAAGGCAAGAAATGAATAAAATATTCAAGGAAAGATGTGAGCACTTAATGTGTCTTCTAGAAAACTCATATATTTCATTGTCTTGATTTATAGACTATAATTAAGACAATTAATTTCCCAAAAGACCTTAATGTATACAATGGTAGAGTTTTTCTAGTCCAAATTTCTCATGTTAAAAAGAACACAAAGTTAATACACTTAATAGATTGTGCCATCAAATTCTAGCACTATGATGAATAAATTCCTAGCACCTTCGATGTGTCATTTTCTTATTTTTAACTAAATTTAACACTTATTATTTTATAATCTAAATTTTTAAATCAAATTTAATTGATAATGAATTATTTTAATTATTCAAAAGTTTGGAGTTATGACTAAAATTTATGTAGACAAATTAATCCTAAAGCCCCTACAATGATGGGGTGGAAAATTTTACTAGCAAGCAAGTTAGAGTGGTGTCCGTGTGAGTAGGAGAATAGAAACATCCATCATCATGCATAAAAATTCATGTGCCGCCACAATATGTTATGTAAATGTTGACTCCAAAATCCAACTAAAATCTATTTCCAAATTCTGGAAGAAGGGACAGAACAATTCTGCATATAATTGTAAAGAGAGAGCACTTCTTTTGTGACTTACCTCCAAACATCGAGAATATATTCCTAATCTAATCGACTTCTTCCTTCTAGTGGAAAACCTCTACTAATCCTTACACAATATATTCTCTTAGTGTATAAAAATAAATAAAATATAATGTTTCAAGTAGAGCTTGCTTAATCTGTGATAACAAAGGAAAGTATTAGGAAAATTATTTAATCAAAATTAATTTCCATGCCATATTCAAATCTTTTGGATGTTGTTTCTTTCAACTAAGCTATAGAATAATTTGGTGGAATATTATGGTAACTTAATAATTTATGAGGAATCACACCTTCAAAAATAGATATACATGATGGTTTATTACAAAAGGAAAAATGAGAAAGATTGAAACAAATAAAAATTAGGTGCTTGGTGTTGAACACTCAAAATACTAAGAAGGGGGTGAATTGGTATTCTATTAAACCATTCAAACATTATCCATCAATTACCAAAGCACATTCAACTGATATAAGCAAAAAAATCATGAAATATCCACAACATCACATAACACATGAACACCAAGATTTTTACATGGAAAACCAAAAATGGGAAAAACCACAGTGAGGATTAGCTCACAATATATTATATTCAGATATAGTCTATTATAATTCAATGATGTAGGTGAATTCACTGCCCACAGAGAATAAGATAGAAGATAGAAAGGGTGGCTTATAGACTATTTGATCTATTAAAAATGCATCTACAACATGTTGGATTGCAGTTCCAATGAAGTACGAAATCAATCGATGCACTAATCTAGATCAATTCTTTTCTCTGCTCTAAATTCACACAATTCGCACAACTTTGATCATATTTTCATCACACACATGTCGGTGGAACACCATACATGTCATATATGGTCATCATTCACATATCATCTCAAAAAACTAAATTCAATCCACTATATATATTTGTATCAGGTGTAACATCAATTAGGTCAACCTAATTGTCATGTAACACACAAATTAAACTTGTCATCCTCAAGACATTTCATCTAACCTTTGCACCTTAATTCAAAATTTCAAATCTCCGCAAGATAGGTCAGGATGGACCTATATTCTATCCTACATAAGATAAAATTACTTATTCATCCTTCACAAAACATCAAATGTGTTAGGTTTGCCCCAAAAAGACTTAAACAGAAAAACCTTCATTTGTTTACCCAATTATCCATATGTGGAGCTCAAAACACAATACCATCTAGAATTCCTATTCAACATACATCTAGAAACTTATCTTCAACATCGCAACACAAAATATTCATCCATAGAGGAATGTGGAATCTCCCACACCAACATACTGTACAAGAATAGAGTGATATTTCTATTTATGGAGGAGTGTGGATCCAAAAACTAACCCGCTAAACCATTATACTGACAAGTTTAATACTTAGGATTTTTTTTGTGTAGCTATTTACTTTTTGAACCAACTTATCTTATAAAAATGTCTTCAAAAACACTTCTAAATCATGCTAGGATGATCCACAACAATTTTGACATCAATGACAACACTGGATCATGCATTATGTACATACCATGCTCATTTTCCAAAATGCATCAATAATGACAATCTCCTCAATCTTCCAACAATCTCCCCCTTTGTCATTGATGGAAAAATTCTCTCCAAAAAAATTAAATATTCTCCAAAAAATTTCTCTCCCCCTTACACATATCTTTATTTCCCCAAAAATTCCAAGTATCTCTCCCCCTTTGACATCAATGGCAAAGGGTGTACTGGTACCAAATCTTGTATACTCCCCCTTAGACATATGTACAAATAGAAATAACTGAAAGAATGTACTAACTCCCCCTTAGAAAGTTAACTAAAAACTTCTATATCATTCATATATTTACAAAAGAATCTAAAAACTTGAAAAACTAAAAAGTGCATAAGAATAGAAATGGTCAACCCAATGATGTCGACCCCTAAAGCTTCTATAAAATGACTTGCCAAGTAAATTTACCTTCTTCCCAATTTTTCTTTGTTGTTGCAATAATTCTATACTAAGACTCAAGCTCAACCAATGTTTCCTCTACTGATACATTTTTGACTCAATTTCTGATGAAAGGTTGTCGGAATTTTGATGAACTTTCGTCAGAGGAATTTCATCAAAATTTCAACAAAATTTGAAATGTCAAAATTCTGACCCAGTCGATGATGCTAGGTCGGAATTTCGACGTTTCAAATTTCATCGAAATTTCGACAAAATTTCTCCGACGAAAGGGCGTCAAAATTCCAACGAACTTTCGTTAGAAATTGAGTAAAAAATTATCAGTACATCTCCTTCTCCCGAAGTACTGACAGTAAGATTTAACTTTTAAATTTTATATGTACTGGCAAGGGCACTTGAGATAGGTATATGTTTCAGTTTTACTAAGCCCCTTAACTTTCCAAACTTCTTGATTATGTCTTCTTTTTGACTCTACAAGGTAAATAACTTTTCATGCAAATCTACTATGGTAGTCTAGGTCTAATCATCTTTGTCTAGTGTTGGATCATAGGCACTTGATGCATTGCTTATTTTGGTGGCATCTAGCCACTTCATGCAATACAAAAACAAAGTCTTTTCCTCTTCCTCACATTCTTGCACATCCTCCAAACTCTCATCAACTTTGTTCTGTGCAGATGCACACTTTTATATAATATCCAACAATTTCTTTTATGCAAGCTTCATATCAACCTCTATTTCAACTTGTCCTTTTAAATCAGAGGCATATATTTCTTAAAAGAATCAATCAAGAACTTGAAGTTTTATATTGTGAATAATTATGTATCACTATTTGTTCCTATGGTTATCTCCTACAATGATTTTATAGCTTCATCCATCAATTCACCACTCTTTTGATATGTTTCAATAATTTATTTTTAAATTGATGCATGAAACACATCACCCAGTTGCAACTTATGAATAGGAGAAATTTTCTCTAGATCTAGACTACCTTGTTGCATGAGAAACTACAATAATTGAATGAAACAAATGGTTGGAACTTTAATTTCTTAGACAAAATAATTTTCAAGGGATTACCAGAGCAATATTCATTGGAAGGCTTAGTTTTCTCAACTTCTTCATCCTTTCTGGACTTAGTGTTCTCCTCTTCCTCTACCTTATCTTCTTCATCGGAGACCTTATCCTTATCTTTGTCTTCATCATTCTTTTTCTCCTCTTCTTTGTTATCCTTATCCTTCTCTCCTAGCTCATTCTCCTCATTCTTATCTTCATCTTCTTCCTTATCACCATCATCTTCTTTTCCTTTCTCTTGTTCTTTATTCACATCATGTTTATTGCCTTCATCGGTGGCCTATTTCATGTCTTTTGGAGAAATAGATCTCTTTGGATTTCCTTGATCATTATTTACTGGTGGGAAAGTGGAATTTTCCTTTATAGTATCATGAGTAACTGGAGGAATAAAGGTGTTATCCTTAGTATTTTCCCCTCTAATCACCGTCTCTTCTTCTGCAAACTTTTCAACTCCATAATTTCCTTGCACTAGTTCTTTTACAGTCGTAGGAGCACTATCTATGTATTCCTATGCATCAGTAACTCCAACATTGACCTCATGCTCATGTTGAGCATCATCAATGTGCATTTCTCCTTCCATATTTGATTCTAGGAGAAGACCCAACTTCTGTACAAGTTCCTCAGCCTTATCATTGCATTCATTCTAGATCATATCATGATCATTTTGATCCTTTCCCATAAGAATTTTTACTTTCTATTTAGTCCTCAACTCCTTGTTGTAGATGGTAGCCAATGTGGCTCAGGCTGCTTTAGTCAAGGGAGCACCAAATCTTTATAAGGCTTCATCCTTTAGCCTTTCATGCTCCATAATTGTATCCTCTCTTCTTTTCAACAAAAACATTTAACCAAACATCATCTGGTATATCTTTTCGGATATTCTTCATATCTACCTCAAATACAACAACTTGTGTTTGACTATGGCTTCAATTATGGTAGCCTTGTCTACCTCATCTACTTCCTTATAAATTTCTATAGTTTCCTTTAACATTTCATTTTGCACTATACTATCGAATAGTGCTTCAAACTTCATAGGGGAGTGAGGTCTCTTAGGTTGTTCCTATTTCTTTACCTTTTCTGAAGAATTCTTTTGATTTGTTCCCTTTTGTTTCTTCTCCAGAGAAGCCTTCTTAGCTTCCTTCTCCTTTTCCCTCTCCTGAATTCTGAATCCTAGTTTTTCTTTCTCAACTTCCTCCTAACTTTTTGTATCCACTATGTCAATTCTCTTCCTTTTTGCCCTTGCTTCACTTTGTGAACCATCTTTCTTACCTCTTCAGACCAGTTGTGGTCCTTCTTCTTCCAATTCTTCTTCCTCTTCAGAAACATTGATGCCAATTTCCTTTTGTCTTGTGGCCTTTTGCTTGAATTTCCTTCTTATATCATCAAGGGGTATTATGGTAGCAGTTTTCTTTGTTTCTACTCTGGTGGCATTAACTACCGAAGGATATTTCTCCCTTATCGAAGGACTAACTATGGATTTCCTATTTTCATTAGTAGCGGTAAGAGTTGTGGTAGTTGATCTTCTTAATCTCCTTGAGCTACTAGAGGCTTATGTTGCACTCATGTCAACTCTATCTCTTTCTATCGAATACCTAACCCTTTCCTTTGAAATACCACTTTCTTGTGCATATATGTCAATCATCTCGTCAAAATTCTTTCTCATAATTGGTTTCTTGAATTCCAGGTGAACTTCCATTGATTTTTCTTCATAAGTCACATATCTTGGCCTATTGCTCGATATTTAGGACTATTCAATAACACCTCTGCACAACCAACAAGTTCTTCCTCTGACACTTAATAACCCAATTTTGGAACCCAAATCATCCTAGGTTCTATTCCTTTCATCATGCAAAAATCTATGGAAACGAAGAAAGTGATGTCTTTTTGTATCTTTCCACAACACTTCTTGGAACCCTATGTCTCACATTAATTCTTGTTTGGAATACTACAAAGAAGGAAGCAAGTGCATCATCCTCGGCATTGATATCTCCAAGGCTTCTCATATAATTTTCTATTTGGTGTGAAACGGGCCTTATACTTGACCATATTACCTTTCCAATCACAAAAACTTCCCTCAAGAAGTAGAAGAGCAAAAACATTACCAATATGCCATATTTGAATGCATATTTCTTCTTCTTAATCTCCTTCATATTTTCCACCAATTGTTTCCTAAAAAATTCACACAAGTCATAATCGGCACCATTCTCAGCAATTCCATGTACCACATTTATTTTGGTGGTAGAAACTGAATTATCTCTATTGGTGTAATAGATATTGTATCTAATGAACATAGCTGCATACCTAATAGAAATAATTCTAATAGCATTCACAGTGAGTAGGGAAAACTTTAAGAAACCCCCCCCCCCTCGGTGAAGGTGTAAAATCTTGGCAAATCTTGTATACTTCCTAATAAAAATATTAATTTTATTGGCCAATTTTTTCATTTTTCGGGAAAAATTAATCTCATTTGGCGAATCTTTTATAATCACTAGAAGTCTATGGAAAATCATGGTGAATTGCAAATTTTTTTAAATGAATACAATATTTTTCATTGGCGATTAAAACCTTTTTTCAAACAAAAAAAAAAATTCATTGGCGAATTAACCCTTTTTTCAAAATAGAAAAAAAATGGTTGGCAAATAAAACCTTTTTTCAAAGCAAAAAAAATATTTTTATTGGTGAATTAAACATAATCTCAAACTAGTAAAAAATTTCAGTGGCGAAATAAACGGATATGCAAATAAAAAATCAATGTGGTTGGCGAAAATATCAAATTTTGGGACATATTTTCCATACATTCAAATTCCTTCATTAAGAGTTTGAAATGCGAACAAGTGTCAACATATTTATTATTTCTGAAGCTAGATGTTAGTGCAAATTAATATAATATATGACCATTCGATGAATTTTTGATGGATGGTCGTAGTTGCATTTCGAAAGTAAATCTCTAAAGCACTAGGCTCTTGAATTGAAACCTCTAGAATAACACTAGAATCGTTAGATTTCCAAAAGTCAATGGTTAAGATTTTATTACTTATTAAATCACTTAGTTATAAAAACCAAAATAATATTAAGGAACAATCAAAACCGTTGAAGGAACTATAGCAAGGTGCAAAATGTTAAGGAACTAGTGTTACTGATAAAAATTGGTGCAAAATATTAAGGAAATACTAAAGGAGCCTCTTAAGCACATTTTTTTTTTATAGTTAAATAGCTGCTATATGGGGCAACACCATGTATTAATCAAAAAGATTTTTTACATTCCTTCATTTCCATAAAACATTAAAGACCCAAATATTTAACAGATTGACATGGACACTTATACGAGCTACAAATAGACTATCACAAACCAAAATGGCCTCCCACAAACATCAGACTATGCATTGTTGCAGCCAGCCTCGCTGGTCTTCTTGGCTTTGATTGCATTTAGAATTATCAGACAATCACCACCACAGGCACCATGGGCAAGATGGTTTGCTCGTTCCTCCCAGCTCCTGGTGTCATTCGCTACCCATTCATCACCAGTGCCTAGCTCGCAATCCTTCTCATCCGAAGACCACCTTCCCTTGTCGAGAGCTTCAGCCACCACAAATGCCTTCACCCAACCCTTCGACCGGTCGATCTTTGAGAATATCAGTCGCACGCATAAGAAAGTCAATACACCTGTCAATCTCCCCCAACTAGTTTTTGAGAGTTGCATGGTCTAGCGAACGCATGAGGGGAAACTTTGGTACCAAGCATTCATTCCCACGAGCCTTGTAGTAGTGCAGCAATAGAGGGGTTATAAAATTGTCATCGATGTTGTCCAGTTTCATGTCGATATTTACCAACATAGAGTGTTGAAAAATCATTTGGCATAGCTTCTTTTCTCGAGCTTTCGAGAGAATACGAGCATTACTAGAAACATGGCAAGTATTTCTAAATTCCCCTTGAGCTTGTGGGTAGCCAACAAAAATTATGGGCCCAAAACACCCTTCACCACTTGGAGCACTAGTGGGTGCTTGGACACCATTATCCCTTTCAGTCGTTTCTCAGTGATTTCTCCATGGAAGCCGTTCTACTGCTTCCTGGAATTCAGAAAGAAAGGAGTCTCCATTGTCCCTTGGTGTTTCTCGAGAGCGCTAAACCAATTTGAGAAAAATGAGCACAACAACCCCTATTTGTAGAAAAATCTCCTGCAACCTTATGGAGACCATACCAAGATTCAAGTGGTGAATTAAATGTTTGTTTTAAAAGACGGACCGCCTAGGAAGAATGTTTAAAAAAAAGAATGTATAGGCCAAACAAGGTTGAATTATCAACCCTATAAAATAATTTATAATAGAGTGAAGTATATTCCATATCTGTAGCCAGATTTCAGCACAAATCAATCTAACCACGACCGTTCGATGAATTTTTGATGGACGGTTGTAATTGCTTTTTGGTACTAAATCTCTGAAGCACTAGACTTGTGAATTGAAACCTCTGAAATAATAGTAGAACTGTTAGATGAGGACATCTAGCGAGATCAGGGCTCATCGCTCATCACTCATTCTATCTTTTCAAAGCCTCAGCATTGTACATTCATTTAATTGAAATTCTTAATCTTTTTGAAGAAAGCGTGGTTGTCATACTACTAGTGCTGGAAGTGGCGGCGATTAATGCCATATGTGATATGAAAATTCAAAGCAATTTCTTGGATAACTCATAGCTTCAATGAAACAAGATTTGTAATGATTTCATATCGTTTGAGTGGCACTGGTGATTTTGATAGCTTGTCATCTTGAGGTACAATTTGCATGTAGCCAACGACAATCAAATTAAACATTTTAATTGTACACGAATTGTGATTATCATTATACCCAGGCTAGTAGTGGCACTGGTGGCCCATAAATAGGGATAGTGAATAGTGGATAGTGTCATAAGGGTTTTCAATTTCTAGGGTTAATAAGGATTCAGGAAAAAGATGATGTATTGGGGATACTGTAAATTCTCCTGCCTACAGTTATCTAGTTACAGAGTAATCAGTAAAAGATGAATTACCTTCAAGTTCAAAATGGGTGAAATTAGAAAGAATTTGATTTGGTTAACTTGACTTTTCAGAGAGGTTCTGAACCAGGATGACGAGCTTTAATGGAGATAAGTGCTATACCAATGCATGGAAGCTGCATGCAAAATATGGGAGTAGATTTACTACTCCTATTGTATCTTCACAGCTCCCTATTCCCCAACATGGTTCGCCTGGCAAGCCCCATGCATTTATTTTCAAACACATTTGTTTTACATCTTCTGCATGACTAGCTCTCAAAGGGGATAAGTACATTTTATATCTTCACAACTCCCATTTCCCCAGAATGATTGGAACCACCTTTACCGGTTGGTAAATCCCTTGCGTTTATTTTTAGAGCCACATTTGTACTACGTTGTCACTAGCAGATGCTTGGAATCAATTTGTAATCCATTGTCATGAGAAACAACTTGGAATAAATTATTAAATTGTGTCTATGTAAAGTGACACACTGAAATATATTATTTATACAAAATAGGAGCTTTCCTGCTTTACAACTACTTGTCTTTAAAAAGATATGTAATAATGTGATATTGAAATTCAGTTGCAATAAAATAAATTTTTGTGTTGTGTTATTCTTCGTTATTCATTTACATTTATAGTAAAGAGTTATTTTTTGAGTTCAAAACTTCATTGTCTATTAATATAATCAAATCAGTTTTTTTCCTTTAAGAAATTAAGTAATATACTTTATGCAATATGCACTTGATAATTCATGGTTATATCGGGCCATCAGGGGAGTGCAATCATTCGTTCCACCGATGTTTATGTGTTACAATGATGTGCTTACTTTTGTTGAATCTATCGGTTTATCAGGGAGAGGACCTTAAGAGTCAACCCGATAGAGTATTGTTACACCAATACTAGGTTGTGATTTGTTTTCATCGGGCCATCGGCAGGGCTGTGATGGGGGTTCCGCCGATGAAACATTGTTAGGTTGATGTCAATGGTATTGAATTTTTTTAGGAATGGGGGAAGGACTAATTTCAAATTTGTTTATGGATGCAATGTAGGCTATAATATGGATCTTGTCACACAAATTTCTATAATTTGCATTGATAATAAAACCAAAGTGTGGTATATGTTTGTAGTATATCTATTTAAGAAATAATTGCATGCAAATTTAAAAGTAAAACATTAAGCAATACGAATGAAAAATAAATTTTCCATCAAATTGACAAAAAACATTATAAACACTAAAAGTTGTCATTATTGATTTCTAATTTATCATTGACCTTATCCCTCGGTTCCCAATATCATTATTCATTTTTTTAAGTCATTTGCAACATTAAGTTACCGACCCCTTGGCCTTGATGTCAATCCTAGCACACAAAATTTTAAAACAACTTTAAAACACATGTGTCATGTTTATTGTTTTAAGTTAATATCATAAATTAGTCAAGTTTCAACTGTTCGATGAACATTTGATGTATGGTTGTAGTTGCATTCCAGAATGAAATGCACAGAGTGATAGGCTTGTGAACTTAAACCTCCAGAATCACCCTATAACCGTTAGATTTAGAAAGATCAATGGTTAAGAATTTGCAACATGTAGACCTAAGACGTTTCATTCACTTTGATGTTCCAATTTCAAGAAAAAAAAAATTTAAAGCACTTTGTACTACTAAGTGTGAAGTGATTTTTTTTTAAGTGAGAGGGTCAGCAAACGGGGAGATTTTAGTCTTCAGATTGCTCATTGCAGTGCACCACCCTGTTTTGGATTCCACGGTTCCACTTCCAACAAAGCCATTCCAGTTTCCATGACTGTCAACATTAATCTTTTCAAGAGCTAGGACTCAGAATCTGGGTAAGTGAAAGAATTCATGTGGCTACGTTTCATCGTTTGACATTTCTGAAAATCTTCTTTTGTCAAACTTTAAAGTTTGGGTTTAGAGACTTAAGAATTAAGAAAAATTAAGGAGGACTAATAGGTATTAGGGAATTCAAATTTCACAACTTTTCATTGTATAAGCATGTCTACCACCAGTACCACTAGAGAAATGTTTGATAAAAAAATACATTATATAGAATTGCTTAAAACCCCAAGTATCACTTATGGGTACCATGATATTTATGATCCTGAAATCTATGATAGGCGTACCTTAGAACTTAGGTTTTCATCTTAGAATAAGGCTGAAAATAAAATGCAAGTTAATAGTATCAGTGCACCATTGGTAACTAGATTAGGGTGCATGATGTTACATGAGGTTTTACCTTGCCCAAAATTTATCATGGTTTGTGCCCAAAATTATGATGACAACAAAAGAGAAATTGCTAATAAACATAGAAAACAAGAATTGATATCTATTAATGCAGAAGAACTTGGAAAAGTGTTGGGGTTTACAACTGAAGAATTTGGAAATGTCCACATTGACCTAGAAAAGCTTGCTAGTGATTATGAAATAGTGGAAGAAAGGGGGAAACATGATTTCTTAAATAAAATAGTTTAGGATAGAAACAAACTGAAAGGTGATCATAAGCCTCCTTATGATTTGGATATTTTTAAACCATGGAATCGAGATACTATTTCCGTGCTAGTATTTTGCCTCAGTCTGGATAGCAATTAGGAAATGGGTGCAAGTCTCCTTGAAATGGTATATAATATCCATTATGGTGTTCAACATGTCAAATATAATTTTATTCAGCACATTGTATAATCCATGCATAAACAATTTTTAATGATTAAAGAAGGTTCCACCAAGACATTTAGGTTCACAAACTACTTGTTCTATCTTTTTCTATTCAAATTTAGAGGAATGTTTTAGACCAACAAGCTTCAGATTCAACCCTATAGTAATGCCAAGGAAAATAAAATGGCTCCAATATATGAATGGACCACTAAGATAAGAATGCATGATTCTCAAAGGAACTACAGTCATTTTGTAGACTAATTTTTGGCTCCATTGCATCAAGCAATTATAAATACTCCAATGCCTAGATTACCTATGTCATGTAGAAACTGCATTCAACTAGGAAAATAAATACAATTGGTTGATTGGTACTAATTGGAAGAATATACTGTGCTAATATTTTATGGATCGAGAGTACAACCATACAAACTTCCAATACATGTGACAAAGAGTTTTTGCATTGGAATATGTAAGGCAGATGCAGAGTGCTAATGAACTACACTTTCTCAGTCAACAAAAGAAGACCTTATTTCCTTCTTTACCTTTTTCATGTGGAGGGTTCACATTCGAGAGAAAAGAATTTAGTGTGGCAAATAATCTTTTCAATTTTTTTGATTTTGATGCTATCTATCACTAGCAGTATGATCCATGTGACATCATTAAATCAATGATTGTGGCCAATAAGAATGTTGCAAGTAGAATTCAACATCAAAGTAAACCCTTCCTTGAAAACTTGAGAAACAAGGATTCTTGGGATGAAGTCAAAATAGTAATGGAGAAAAGTGTTGTTGAGAATGGTATTTCTTTTGAACAATTGTTAGCAAAAATTATGGCATTGCATCGAAAGACAATCAGGACATACAACATTTTTTATGAAAAAAGTGATAAACCATCTAGTAGAATAAAAATTCCAGGTTCTCTAGAGAAGGAAGTTACAGATAAAAATTGGTCACGATAAAAAACTATTGTCTTTTGGTCTATGAGGAAGGAGCTAGGTGATTCAAGAGCTCTTGCAGAGTATGGGGGTGATCCCACAAAGCTGGTTTACAATTTCTGAGAGGAACTAATTTTTTCTGAAATCACATATTTCTAGAAAATATAATATCTTTAAGTTTTTAAAAATTTCATTTTAAGGATTCCAATTGAAGAGGGTTTGATCAAACCCCCTTGGATAGAACCTCACTAGTTTTAAACCATACCTATAAATGAGTCTCCTTTACACCTATCAAAATGTTGATAAAAAATCACTTTTGATTTACCTTTTGGGGGATCAAATGAATTCATTTAAAATTTATTTGAAATAATTATGGTAGTCCTCGAAATGAGTTGTCCCATGAATATAATTTTAATATTTTTTGGTTTTATTATGTATGTGTTTTTTAAGTTTTATTAAACATAGGTTTTTCATCGAAAATCAAGCTCCATGTAGAAAAATAGAAAATTATCAAAAAAAATAAAATTTAAATATGTTCGTGCTGGGTATTGATGTCCTTGATTCATTAAAAAAAAAAAAATTGAATTTTGATACATGCATAAAAAGTTATGTTGTATACAATCCGCCTATGTCTGAATTGCAATTGGTTTGACTTTGAAACTCTAATAAGGAAAAAATATTCAATAAAAAACTATGAGACAAAATGAAAGTGCTAGATATCATAGTTAAAAATATAAATTCAAAAAAAATTATGTTGTATACAGTGAGCATCACTTTTTAAAAATGTTGTTTTCTGAAAAAACAAGTTTTCATGGGAGTTGGAAAAAGAAGTACAATCTTATTCCAAATTTTTTGTAAAAAATATTTTTTAGAATCTACAGATAGAATGTGATGAGACTCTAGTTTGCATCATCTTCAAATTCCTCATGGTTTAGCCTCTATAGGTGCTTGAATGTGAAGATTTAGTTAAAAATAATAATTTTAGTGTCCAGTTTGGCCAAAAATTGTAAACCACTATTGTGGGATCACCCATGGAGATGATGAAGAAGATAAAGAGTTTAAAGAAAGTTGTGGAATATAGAGCATCTTGATGAACATGGAAACAAAGAAAGTGATGATGAATCTAACGATGATAGGGAAGAAGTAGAACAAAGCCATATCAAAGCTGGTTTAAGTGAGGCCACAAAAGAAGCATATACTTTAGGAGCAGTCATAGCTGAAAAATGGGTTATGAAGGTGGTGGTTTGGGGTCCCAAGGACAAGGAGTTCCTACAAGTAATAGATGTACAACATAGAAAACCAATTGATAAATCTAGCCTTGGAGAGGCTACTAATACAGTAGACAAAGGGCATACAAGTAGAGCCAAAACAATTCAATTTGTTAGAGCTTCTAATCCTCATTCTCATGGTCAGATACAATCAGAACTAGGACATGCCCATGGTGGAGAACTTAGTGCAACTGGCACTGCCTCTGGTGGTGATGGTATTGGTAGTAGTACTAGTAGTGGTCAAAATGTGTTACAACAACAAATTACACACAAGAGGAAAAAAATATAAAGTTACCATAGAAACACCAAGTGATCAAGGCATACAGAAGAGGCAAAGGATTTTGACAGGTCCAAGTCACACTATCAATGGATCCACCATAAAGGGGTTATTTCTAGACACTCCCCCACTACAGGTTAGTATGGTTGTGACATCATTAGCACCTGCAAGTACTCCTATTCCTTCGCCATTCAAGCATTCCATTGTTCATGTGTCCCCAAGTTATGATTTCAACTGATGGAGAATGTGTCTGCTATAACTTTAGAGCCTGCAACAACCATGGTATTACCCATATTTGACACAAATAAATAAATCACGGAGTACACAATTGTTGTTCCTGCGGTTCAAAACAAACAAAAAAAATCAGATGGATCGATCTAAATACTAGGTGGCCAATTTTCAATTGGATTTTTTTGGCCTAAAAAATACTAACAAAATTAATGTATCAAAGAAGAAAAATGAATTGGTGTACACATCATTGCTAAAGCAAGATAGATAGAAGAAAAGGTTGCAGACCCAAATATAAAAGTTACGGGAAGACCTAGCAAATTAGAAAGAAAAGAGGAAAGCAACAGATAACAAGAGAAATGAATTAGAAAAAAGAATAAAAATTCTGCTTCTACATCAACAAGAAAAGAGGATAAACCAAATGAGAGATAAGTGAATGACATGAAGCGAAGACTCGATGAGAGTAACAAGAAATATAATGAGGAAAAACCAACTTCAAAAAAAATAAGACTAAGCATTGCGAATGGAATTGCACAATGGGAACAAAAAATGAAGAAACAAAGAAAAATAATAAATAAAAGATTGGAGACAAAGTTGATGGAAGCAAAAGAAGAAATTAACTCTTGTCAAAATAAGTTATCTCCATTTTGTAGAGATACAATGAGGCATATGAAGAAAAATATTTGGGATGAAATAATGCAGAGGTTTGATCATTTGTGTGACATGTTTCAATTGATTGATCTGCTATCAAAAAACATTATAAGAAGCTCAACAAATATTTAGTGGACAACAAAAATGTGCTAGAATTAGAGAAATCTGCAAATCAAGTTCTACAAATAGTATACAAAGCCAATGACAATGATTTGAAATCAAAATGGATTACTAATCGGATTGTTACCTCAATGAAGTTGTCATCTATCATTGAAAAGTGTTTGAGAATGCGTGGAACAAAGGAATATTTGCATTTGGTTGCAGACAAGATAAATGTGGTGGATGAAAAGGTAAGGAACTTCACAGAGCTTGCTTTTCCACAAGCTTTTGACACAAATGACCGATTCATTGGAAATGATGATTTCAGAAAGAAGATGGAGGGTGCAAGGAAGATTTATTTAATCCAGTTTCCTCATAACCTAAATGTGGTGAACTATTTAGGTTCCATCAGAACACTGATAACCTTGAATGCAAAATTGACCGAAGAATTCAAGACAGGTTTCACTTCCAATTACAATCATGAAATGTTAACAAAACTTCAAGTCAAACAACATCAGCTAGAATAAATGGCAATTCCACCACCTAAAGAGTGGAAGTTTCTATGAAAGGAGATATAGTGACTTGATTTTTGAATCTTTGAGAATATGAGTTTCCAAGTTCCAACTCAGCTCTGTGCAGAGTTTTGATTTTGCATTGCCAATTCCTATATGTACTCCTTCATGTGAAAATCAATAAAAAAGTTCAAATTCAAACTTCAGTAATGTGATGATGTTCAATTATTTGTATTATTTATTTTATCATTTGAAGAAAAAGTTTGTGGTTTCAAATATGAGATACACATTAAATTATTGTTGATGTTCATTGTTTTATATGCTACTAATACTATTGTTAAAATGTTATTAAGCATTGAGTTGAGTGATGAATCACTGAGTACATGTTCAATTTTTACTTTTAACACAATTAAAATAAGAAATATAAGGTGATGAACTGTTAGTTCATTATATTTACTTCTTGGTAGAGCTTCCAAGTTATGGATGTTGAACTGTTAGCTCATTATATTTACTTCTTGGTAGAGCTTCTAAGTTATGGATATTGAACAGTTA
Source organism: Sequoiadendron giganteum (assembly GCA_007115665.2). Classification (NCBI taxonomy): domain Eukaryota; kingdom Viridiplantae; phylum Streptophyta; class Pinopsida; order Cupressales; family Cupressaceae; genus Sequoiadendron; species Sequoiadendron giganteum. The sequence continues at coordinate 584,097,800 of CM021106.1, read as the reverse complement.
GCTTTTTTTCTGTTGGGACTAAAAATCCTACTCAATATCCACCAACTTACACCTCACCCACATCCCACATACTACAAAAATACACTACATTTTATTTTATGATTGGGTATGTGCAGGATCATCATGGAAAAAATAGGCCCTTAAGTGGCAATAAAATTCAGAAAATCAGAGTTAGGAAACTTGACGTAAAAAATTGAATAACTTATCTATATTATTTAAAAAATATGTAAGAATAGAATCTATAGAAAATTGAATTTAGTTTCTAAACTACTAGGTTTATTTTATTTTATTTTAAATCTATTTGGTGAAATTTTGAAACTTCAATGCAGTATTACTTAAATTTTAGGGGAAAAATAAGAAGTAGGTGTCTGTCTGACCACCCTAACCACAATAAAATGATAATATTTTTTTATAAGATTTTAGATATAAGTAGGGAACTCATGTCCAGATGTGATGCATATTTTTTTACAAATTTTTTCCAAGTAAATAATTAATTATGATTTTTTTATTACAAATTTTAAAAAATATAAAACTCGCATGTCTAACCACCTTAACTTGGTCAAAACTTCATAAAATTCAATTATTATTTTTTTAATCCTATAATATGCAAATCATAGAATGTGACGCATATTTCGGATTCAAAAAATGTGATACCATTTGAAAGTTATAGATGTTTTTCAATCAGCCTATCAATCAAGAATTTAATCATAATTCAAATAGAAAATAAATAATAATAATTTATTAAATTCAAAGTAAAGCTAATTTATATTGGTGGAAAGCTGAGAATATCCTTTAAAAACCCTTTTCGTTTCATCAATTTTGGGTAAAAAAAAAGTCGTTAACCAAATGGGTCATCATATCAGTTAGATATCGCCACTTTTTGGCCCATCATGATCCTGCACATACCCGATTAGCACAAATTACAGAGATTTGTGTGACCAGATCCATTTTGTGGCCCACGTTACCACTTGATCATATCCATAAATAAATATAAAACCCCATGGTCACAGCCCCTATTCTTGGAAAATTCAAAGTCAATGTACTGATAAATTAAATGTACTTCCACACACTCAATTTGAATAACATAAGAAACCACTTTGGAGACACCCAAATAAGTTAATAACATATAAGAATATCTATCCACAATAGTTAAACACTCGAAAGAAAAACAATAATAATGCATAACCTTCTCCATTGTATTGATCTTCAAATGATATGCGTTATAACAATAGTTTATGATATAAGATGGATGGTTGAATTGGTGCAATCTATCTTCTTACTATTTTCTACTCTAAAGTATAATTAAAAATGATGTGATGATCTCCTATTCGGGTCTTGATCTCTCTTATATATGAGAGGCAAAAAGCTACAAACTCGTTACAAAAATTCATGATGTTTGATAACTAAACATAGCTCAAATAAAATAATGTCACGGGTGAATGCACTGATTCATTAATCTCCAAGCAGAAGCCCATGACCACCTAAGATATGCTCAAAGCTTCTACTCCATGATAGGGTGCTCATCATGTTGTCGGCTGACATTCTTACTCTGATGGTTGTCCCGTTGCATCTAACACATCTACAATTTGGCTAATAAACAAATTGATTATAGAGAGGTGATGGATGCACTCCTGTTAAGCATAGGTGTTCACATTAGAGATCGCCTCTTTCATATCATATTCCGTAAACATTATTTTTTCGAGTTTCTTATGAGTGTTTTGTAAAACCATATGCCCGTCATTGATTTCTTGCAACACATTAGTTAGAAGCCCAACGAGCTCTTCCTTCCAATCATCATAGTCCCATGGATTTCCAATGCATTATGAAGTGTCGGGATTGAATCAAAGTAGTCAAAATCCTCCCTAATCCTGTTATGATATCCATTATGTGATTCTACCAGCTTGTTATATGTCAGCAATACTTGTCCTTTCATGATTTTCTTATCTAGGAGCTCCTTTCTTTTCTTGATCAAATGTCTCCCTTGCAATCATTCCTTCTCCACCAAATCAATGTGTGTCTATGTTAATAGTTTTCCAATATTCATCAACACACTTCATCATTTTGAATCTTTCTTTGATCATTTCAGATACAGTGTTATATTTGATGGTTTTCACTTCTTTCTCCAATTATTTGCATTTCCCCTGGGATTTGAGATGGCAATTCTTCCAATAGGCTACATCAGCCAATGCATCAAGCACTCTCTTATCATTTTAAATCCATGGGGAGTACAACTCTGATGAGGAGGAATATTTTCTTTCTCTCTAATTTTCTAACTCCTTCAGTTTGTCATTTTCCTTAATCAATTTTTTTATCTATGCTTTGGTAAATTTTACCGCATTTATGTTCAATTTTGTTGTCTCCATAGGGTTGGCATCCCCTACTCGTTGAACCAAGAGATTTCCAAACACTTGGTTTGGATTACTAATTATAGCAGGTCTTTTATCATGGGGATACAATGACCAATTAAGCAAGGTGGCTTCATCTAGGTTGTACCCAGATCCTGAATACATTTTGTCACTTGCTTCTTCTATTAAGTCCATTGTCTTATCCCTTCTTTTTTTGAAGCTATCAAATACAATTGAAGAGCTAATATCCCACCCTGGTAGGAGAAACACTCGAGCTTCTTGAAGTAATTGCCTTCCTCTTTCGAGAGTCATGGACTCCAATTCCTTATCTACCTCCCTTTTCAATTCCTCCAGAGTGGTTGCCTCTTGTTCAGGAGTGATATCCTGTATCTTTTGTCTCAATTTTCTGCCTTTATATTCATAAACAAATGATTTAAATTTAGAAGATTTAACAAAATCACAATAAAAAATAAACTCTTGTCCAGCCCTGACCCTCACAATATTAGATAGTTCATTTGATGCCTCAAATCTTATAATATTCTTCTCTTGAGGGGGCTTGTACTGTGCAATCATAGGAGTACTTATTTGTTTGACCTTCTCACCCTCTTCATCACTCTCCTCTTCTCCACTTATATCAATATCTACAAAAAAATATACCTCAGGAGTAGGTTGTGAAGGTATGCAATCCAAGGGCTCTATGTCTTCAGCTTGTACTCCTGAATAGGTTGCATGAGGTGCATCAAAAACAACTGGGGGGACATCCTTTACCAATTTATTGACATGAGCGATGAGATGCTCAATTCTTGTTAAAGGATCTTGTATCTCACCAAATGCCTTTGAATAAGATGACACATTTTTTCTCTTCCATTCCTCTACAAGCATAATCTTGTTATAGGTGGCCATTCTTTCCTTGGTGGAAGCCTCATCATGGTTTCTTATCACATCTTCGACTGAGAACAAATTCTCATACCCTTATAGCCCCTCTGATAATCTCACCTTGTGAATAAACCCTTCTGCATCAAATTTTTTCCTTACATCACCTAAAGGTAGGTTGTACTTGTGTTAATTTACCATCAATTTCCCCATATCCTTCATTGGAAACCACTGTAAAGTCTCCAAAACATAAGGTGTTCAGCATCATATTTTGCCAATTGCCTCACAATTTCTAAATAAGAAATTCGGCCAGGAACTACTCATGGCATCAAGTGTGGAACTCCTTTGAACCCACAAACCCTTATCATTGTACAATCAGGGAAATCATACCAGTCTCCCCAATTATGATTCACTTTATTTCTCGGGTCATTTTCCTTTGGTCTTAGAAATATTTGTACTTCTAGGGATAGGTTATAATTGCACGGATATCCCAACAACTTCATCAATGGTTTTACAAAAACTTCTTCAAAATAAAGGTAATGAGACCTACCAAATCGACTGTTCCACAATGAAGTCCACATTTGTACAGGTTTAAAATCTCCATTTTCATCTGTATCTTTTATCCTTAATTCTTCACTCTAGACCCCTCTGACTTGTCCTTCATACAGAAGAAAATGCATAAGAAAAGAATAGTGTTCAAAATTAATATTATCACTACTATTTTTAGTCTTTTCAAGCCCTCGATTTAGGGCGTTGGCCAAGTAGCTAGCATAATCAAATGGTTGGCATCCTTGCTTTGTATTTATGTAGCTAAGACCATTGGGGCAATCGACATGAGAGGTGGAAACTCTACTCCCAATACCTGACCAGCTTAATAATAAGTGTATTGAAAATACTCTTCGAATAAATCTTCATGGAAAGGAGGGTTTTCACTGCTAGAGAACCTCCTGAGTTTTCCTCCTTCATCCTCGGTCCTATGCAAAGGTAATTTCCATCTCTTATAGTTGGTATTCATGTGGTGATACTCTGTCAAGAGGTCTTTGACCGTGAATGATAAATTTAGTGAACACTCTAACTAAAATACATTAGAAATGAGATCCCTCAAAATAACAAGCATGTCACCCCCGCCATGTGACTGAATAGTTCTTTTCTTGGGGTCATATCTGATAGCAAGAGCTTAATTATCTATGCGTTCACAAACACATTGAGCACCACAAGTCTTCCCAGGTTCAACCTCCATAGATTGTAGAAAGTAGGATTGAGTGGGAAGACATTGAGATTGATTGGGAAGAATCTATTCAAAATATACTTGTTAGAATACTTCAAGTTTTGTTCACAAATAAAATATTCTTTGAGAAAATAAAATGGAAACTATAACATTATAGGATTTGATAAGTCATTTTTATACAAAAAAATATTATTTTAGCGTACAAAATGTAAGTATTTATACAATTTAATAGGACTATTGATTGAATTTGTCTATGTAGCACCTATATGGTCCAGTCAAATCCTTCCAAATCATATTTAACATTTTATTATATAAAACCTATAGATTTGAGTTGTATTTTCTACAGTCAAACCAGTAATTTATAAGATAAAATTTTGCATAAATGTATGCTTTTGAGGCTTTCAAAAAATATAGATTATAAAATATTTTATTTTGATATTATAATTATTTTCTATTTTTTACTACATTAGGTTTTTAGAAAATGCAAGCAACTTAGTTTGACACACATGGTAAAATAGAAAAAGGGGATTTCATAGAGACAAATAAGATTACCCTCTATATTGATGGACCCTTTCAATAAAATAATAATAATTTGGGTATAAAAATAAAAATGTAATGCAAAATAGGGAAACATAAACATATAATTAATCTTAACTATAAATAGTGCATTTTAAAAATACAAAAAAAAGGTGTGTACCCTAGATATTAGTGTCAATTTTAAATGTGTAATAAATTATGAAAATATATTTTTAGGTTACGTTTTATGCCATGAGGAAATATTACTTCATAAAACACTATGAAGTATAACTAACGCTTTATAATATAATATTTTTAAAATAATACTTTTCCTTAATTCATTTTCTAACATTAGGAATATAATAACATAGGAAATATAAAAAAATATTAGTTTGTAAATTATCTTCAAATTATTCATAGTTTGGTTTCTATGATTGTGAGTATTTTAAATGTTAAAAATATGAAATAAACTAGATATATCAGAGCTAAAATCTTAATGCAAAAGCAATAAACCTTGTAGATGAAGCACTAAGGTGTAAGAAATTTGAGTTCATCACTTTATATAAAGGGAAAAAATAGGCTCACATAAATAATGTGGACTAATTAAATAGTTAAAATATATATTTTGAATTAAGTAGTAGTTGGTTTTGGTGGGGCCCCCATCCATGAAGACTAGGAATAATCTAAACATAATATAAATTAAATCTTTCTATTTTTGACATGGGATCTAAGGATTATCTAAGGTGATGTAAAAAAAAAAAAAATTCTATTCACTATCTTGTCTATCCTTTATTCTTTGAAGTATCTAACTAGATGAACATACAATTTTTATCCTTCATATCCAAAATTTGACTATAGATCCTCCTCATGTTAGAGGAGCGATAAAAAAATGTGATACCTTTGAACTTTTTTAGTGCATTCTACATTTTTTCCAGATGTTATAGCCAATAAATTTATCACACCTTCATTTAATAACTTAGTACAACCTATCTTAGTTTTCTTCTCTAAAATAATGTAAGATTTCTTATTTTTCAATAATATATGCAAATCAAGCACCTTTATAGTAACCAACTCATTAAAAAAAGGCATTAGCTATAGAATATCACTACAAGTGCCCTTGGGTACTTCCAAGATCCCCATGACCTGATTATATTACCTTCTTGTTCCTCATCCTCTACCCTTTCCTTCTAATGACATCCCTATTAAAATTGAAAGTCAAGTATAGATCCTTTCCCTTACAACTTGATGATTCTATTTAGAATTATTCCACCAATATTATTTCCCTTTTTTTTACATATGATACTTACCAAAAAAAATTCCTATCCTATAACAATTCCAACACCTAACAAACAAAATTTAATAGTTAAGAGTGTATATTTAAATTTAATATCCCACACCTATAAGAAAATATTGTATACTATATAAATATCAATTTAAACCAATATCTATACACATTTAGTGTGGGTACACTTAGTGTATTAATAGACACCAAATCATATGTATCTAAAATGTTACTTATATTACATAATAGATTCAACATGTACATTGAAATGGGAGTAATCCTAAAAAAATTAGATAGGGGATTAAATAATTGATACCAAGGCTTAAAAAAGAAGGGAGTTGAATCCTAAACCCATGGACCATTAATAAAAATACTATCTCTATCCTTCAAAGAGACATATGATATAGTAATAAACTCCTATGCATAAGGGTATAACACAATTCTCACTCCTAAATATATGGTTTTCAATTAGATGAGACCCCTTCCTATCACTTTCATTATTTAAAATAATTTTAATGATATAAGAGTGAACTTAAATAATATAAATTTTTATTAGAGATTTCTTTTGTGAAAACAAAATTTTGCTAATGTAATAGGGAAATGTCATATATATTTTTTATTTTATTCTGGATCTATTGTGATTAGGTTATCTTTAATTTATTGATTGGTATACAAGTTAAAATATTTTATCTACAAGTTAGAAAATGATTTTATCCTATCTTTTAACCATAATTGCTCATCCCTATAATCTAAATCCAATCGCGACATCTATTCTTTCATCATCTTAGTTTAAATAAACGATCGTGGATTGATCCATATCGTTTAAATGATCCTAAATTTTGGCCCCAAACGTTTAAATTTTAAATTTAGGTTTGGGTTCATGTTTTCCTCCCTTACATACTATTATTCATGTTGACAAAAGTATGAATTATTTAAAATTTCATGCTAGGATTGTATATTTAAAGACTAACCATAATTCAAAAAGAGTAATCTAAGAACATATTAAGCACATATAGAATTTAATCATATACACTTTAATATTAGATCATCACTTTAGGAGCATATGACACACTTGTGTGATGTCCTCAACCTTAGTTCACTATAATTAAAATAGTACATATATGGGTTTGACTAAATAGAACATAAACCTCATGATTCACTAAGCTCCCTAAAGGTGTTTGTAAACATAAAAAATCCTTGAATCATATTCATGTATCGAAAGATCAAGGAAGAAAAAATTTAAGAATCAAAATTTTGTAAGCTCATTTATGTGGGTACAATTAATTTTCATAGGGGCACCAATTAGGTTTACAAGCGTAGATCTAAACCATAAATTGTAATATATGCACAATAAAGGGTGGAGGTATGAATTCAATCATTTATCCATAAAGGCCAAAGATTTCTTAACAACACAACTAGTGAAAAAACATAAACCAAGAGGCTATAAATACAATAAACATTATAGGGATAAACACACTAGAAACCACATCTTAACACAATAAAGAGAATGGTTTATTCATTTATAAAGACATAATGAACAACTAATACAAGAGGTGATTTTAATAATTATTCAAAAGAATATCATAGATATGTATAGTAATATAAATTAATTTCTTCAAATGGATCTAGAATAATAGTTTAGAACCTAAAAAACCATGTATCAAATGGCAGCTAATTCTGAAAAGATTGTTGATTTACTTTAACTCTTTTAGTATGAAAATTTGTGCTTTATGCAGGAAGCCTTAAACGATTGATCACATTTTCTTTGACTATTTATTTGCAAAATAAATTTTGTTCATGTTCTCCTCTGATTTAATTGGCTCGGGGGAATTAGAAAAAAAAAATTAAAAAAAATTATAACTAGTCAAATTGAAGGGGCTGAAAAATGTATTAATTTATATTGGTTATTTCTATCTACTGAAATTCTATGGTTTATTTGAAAAGCAAGAAATGAAGAAAAGTTTCAAGGAAAGACGTGAGCCCTTACTGTGTCTTCTAGAAAACTCATATATTTTATTGTCTTAATGCAAGTATCAATAACATTGGAAACTTCCAAGTCAAAAAATTCTAAGCTTCTCGAGAATGAAAGGGTAGAGTTATGCAAAGAAGAGATCAAGTACACAAATCACTAGCCCTTCAACTCAGATGATAACATCCCCTTAAGGGAGGACTTCCTTAAATTTCAGAGGAAATACAACTCATCTTGGATGTTACGACATAAACCAAAACAGTGAAATAAGAAATGTGGGAACCACCTCTACTAGATCATAGTTTGCAACATGAATCAAACTTACACTTTATCAGCCTGTTTTCACAATCTCATATTTTGATCTAATGTATGATAAAATTTTGTCTTTTTGTCTCAGCCTACATGGCAATGTACAATTTTTTTTGTTTGATTAGGTACAACCTTGCATGGCACCCAGTTTAGCCATATCTCAAGACTGTTGAAAATTGTTCTAATGTAAAAAAACACTATTGTGAAGTATCCTTTTGATTTATAGACTATAATTAAGACAATTACTTTCCCAAAAGATCTTAATGCATACAATGGTAGGGCTTTTCTAGTCCAAAATTCTCATGTTGAAATGAACACAAAGCTGATACACTTAGTAGATTGTGCCATAAAATTCTAACACTATGATGAATAAATTCCTAACACCTTTAACGTGTCATTTTCCTATTTTTAACTGAATTTAACACTTATTATTTTATAATCTAAATTTTTAAATCAAATTTAATTGATAATGAATTATTTTAATTATTCAAAAGTTTGGAGTTATGACTAATATTTATGTAGACAAATTAATCCTAAAGCCCCTACAATGATGGGGTGGAAAATTTTACTAGCAAGCAAGTTAGAGTGGTGTCCGTGTGAGTAGGAGAATAGCAACGTCCATCATCATGCATAAAAATTCATGTGCCGCCACAATATGTTATGTTTTTGCATGGTCGGCACTGTGCGATAGTGTAAATGTTGACTCCAAAATCCAACTAAAATCTATTTCCTACATTCAGTTCGTGGCGCCAGATTTCACAAGGAGACAAAAACAGCCGCCAAGATTACATGCATGTGAGGGCATTCAAATTTTACGTCTTCCGAAGATTACATGCATGCGAGGGCATTCGAATTTTACGTCTTCCGTTTGAAAGAAGTTTTGCTATTTTTAGGAATATTTGCATTATAAAAAGGGCAGGAGAGGAAACTGATTTTAAAGGTTTGAGTTTTATTCATTGCTATAGATCATCATGGGCAGAAGAAAACTCGAGCCAGTTTACAGAATTGACAAACTCAAACGACATAAAACATTTCATGATAGAAAAGAGGGTATCTTCAAGAAATCTGCTGAGCTTTCTGTGCTGTGTCACTGTAAAGTGTTTGTTAGAATTGAATCTGAAGACGGTGATGTATTCGAACGATCATTTGCTCCTGCGGACAATCAAGATGAAATTCTTTCCTTGAAAGATATATCTGCTGAGGTCTCGAGATTGGAAGTGGAGGGAGATAATGAAGTTTTCTCGTTGGAACATAGATTTGCTGAGGTCGCCCACTTGGAAGTGGAGGGAGATAATGGAGTTATCTCCTTCGAAGGTATATTTGCTGAGGCCGCCCGCTGGGAAGATGGTGATGTATTCGAATTAAATGAGGATCCAAATGCAGCTCCTCATGTTACGATGTCATTTGCTCCTGCGGATAATCAATGTCCACCTCAGGATGAAGTTCTCTCCTTGGGAAATATATTTGTTGAGGGAGATAATGAAGTTCCCTCCTTGGGAAATATATTTGGTGAGGGAGATAATGAAGCTCCCTTCTTGGAAGATATATTTCCTGAGGTCTCTCGCTTGGAGGTGAAGGGAGATAATGAAGTTCTCTCTTTCGAAAATACGTTTAGAAAATGCTTGATGATGATATAGATGACATCTGAACTTCATAGTGATTCTTTTCAAATTCATTCATGCTCATGCAAGTTTGATATCATTCTGGAAGAAGGGACAGAACAATTCTGCATATAATTGTAAAGAGAGAGCACTTCTTTTGTGACTTACCTCCAAACATCGAGATATATAAATCTTGTTTGTGCATCTGTTAATGTTTCTTTTGATTTATGCAGATATAACTCAGTTTATACAGATGTTTATGTTTCTTTTTCTTGTTTCTCGGTGCCCTTTCAACCCATGCGCATGCCTCTATTTGATTGAGCATATATTACATACAAATTGTTAATGGAGAAGCCGCGGTTCAATTTTTTATTTTTTATTTGTGCTTGTCTTTACATATATGAACGACGTAAAATGGATATTTTGATGAGTAAGTGCATTGATTTAATCAACATAATAATTTATAATTGAAATCGTTTCATCAGGGCAGGTCTAGAATTTAAAAAAGCCACGCCTGTCATACAAAAATGTGATCACTCTTGTAAATTTACTTTGCCTGTCATTTACACTTTGTTTTCTTTTCACTTTGATTGAAATATGGTTGTAAAGATATCTTTAATTTACAAGATGATTTACATTATATAAAAAGTTATACTTTCTCCAAAGTTGGTGTAAACATTGCATGAGTAATGGAAGAAATGTTTGAGTTGGGTGTTGTTGAAGAACATAGAAGAAGAGGTTGGCTTAGAGATAACTGAAGTGAAGGAGAAATGAACATGTTGTTGAAGATCATGTAGATGTCAAAATATAGATCAAGTGAAGACACAATAGCACTAGTAAGAAACCTATAATTGATTTTTTTTAGTTATTCTAGTAGTTTTTTTTTTCTTAAGGAATTGATATATTGGTTGAATAAAATAAAATAATTCTTTTACATAAGAAGAAATATTTGATCTTGAAATAGTGAATTATGCTACCAAAACAAAAAATTGCATGTTGCATTATGGTTGAAAGAAGTACAATTAAAGTGAAATAGATGAGGAAAAGATAACAATGAAATATGGATAGGATCTTAATGTTCAATTATATATTTATTCCTATAGAATATCAATTGGATTTGTTGAAGAAACTAGATTATTTGAAAGAGAGAAAACATGAATATAAAAGGACTATATAAAAGAGTTATATAAGTTGATAATTAGGGTTTATCATCATGAAGTTTATGAGGAAAACATGGTAAGGTATATTAATGGGTTAAGAGGATCTATTTAAGAATAATTGAGTATAATGAGGATACAAAATTTTGAACAAGCATGCCAATTTCCCCTAAAGGTATTGGAGTGTAAAAAGAAACTTCAAATGAATGCAATTTGTTAAATACTAGCACTTGCACCGGAGGGGATGCAAGGGGTACGCCGATAGGAATGTATGGAGTAGTAAGAAGGGGAGTGGCATGCAATGTAGAACTTGTTTAAGATTGTGTGTATTTTTTTTTGTAAAGCACATGTAATACATAATTTCGGGTTAAACCGAGATACAAGTAGCAATAAAAAAATAGCCATTATGGAAAGATAATAACTAATTAAACTTTCCTTTTTTTCGTTCTATCTTGTTCGAATTTTATAGAAGTAAATCTGCAATGTGTTCATTCTATCTTGTTCGAATTAATAAAGAAGTAAACATAAAATGTGTTCATTTTATCTTGTTCAAAATATGTAGATAATGCCAGTAATATATAGAGAACACCTTTGGCATGTTTTGCGTACTCCCAAATATATACATTTTCTGTTTCAATTAAATACAAATTGTATGGAATATATATTCTATGAAAAGAATATGTTCTTGAAGCAAGATGAATGTATTTGGCCCTAGTTTTTAACAGTGTATGGGATTTAAGGGGCGGATGCATGGATAAATGAATGGATGAATGGATATTTGAGGCATGCAAAATATGGATGGCGGATGATAATGACCCATGTCAAGAAATATACCATTAGCAAGTGTTAACTATACACTCGTTGAATAAGATCAAAATTGAATTGGAATATGAATGGCGATTGGTGAACATGAAATTGTTAGCTTGTTGATGGGTGAATGAATTCATCATGGGTAAGCTTGGCCGAGTGTTGGATAAAATATGGATAGGGTGAGATGCATCTACCTGATTGGGTGTACATAGATGTTTTATGAAGTGTTTTTTGTTATTTGTAAATATTGGAGTTTGCCTCATCTAGATGCACACATCACTATAGGGAGGTAGCAAAATCCTTATGATAAAGTGTTTTTGTCAACACATGGTTAGTGTGAAATTTGGATAGTGTACGTTGAGAGATATGAATGTAGATTGTTTGGTTGACAATTTGGATCTTTTTTTTCCTAACTTGGTAGGTAGAATTGGCGACTCGTTTGGGAAAAACTTTTTCAGATATCTTATAGGCCACTCTTGAAGCTTTCTTCTGCATTGTTGGACTTTTTTAATGGATGGATTTCCCTTTTTCATTTCTTTTCCCCATATTTTCTTTGACTAATGGAGGTCGATAGGGATGATTGTTTCGGTATCCATTTGAATTTAATTTGTCCATTTTTCTTCAATGATTATTTGACGCAAGTTATTTCTTTCTTTCTTCGATATAACTTGTTTTCATGTGGTTGGGCACAATTTGTGGATGGGATGATGCATGAATGCTAATCGAAGTTAAAAAAAGTTATAGCATTGATAACAATTCTTATCATAAGGACTCTACATTCTCCCCATGCTTCTATTTGCACTAGACAAAGTTCCCTCTATTGTTTAAGATTTATCGATATTCCTTATTTTGGATTGTAGATATGTAACAGTAGAAGGGTCTTGGTCATTGATAATGATGTTTAGAGTGGGAGACCCTTTGTTTTTGCAGAACATCTATGTGTACAATTAGGAGTAATCATCTCATGGGTAGATGGAGGACTAGGTGGGTTATGGCTATATGATCGTCATGTGCGTCATCTTGTATGGATTTGGGAGTTTCATCAAATCATTGTAGTATATTGGAGGTATAGATTCTTGATCTTGATTCTACGTGGTGTTGTCTTCAATATGCTGTGTTTTATTTTCTTGACATGGATCATTTGATTGTGAAGTGGTTTTAGATCATAAAAATGACCATTTGGTAGACTTTGGTGGGAGGTTTTTAGCTTGCTTTGGGAAAAAATTTGTAGATTGAAGCAATTGTTGCAGTAGTATAAGATTTTGGAATATCCACCTGCATGTGATTTTTAATGTGGTGTAAATATGGAAGCAATAATATGTAATATATGAATTTGGTAAAGAGAAAAATTTAAACAATTTCTTTTTTTTGAGAGAGATGTGTTTATGTATGTGTACCTATTCTCATCATAATGAGAGAAGACATAGTCGTTGCTCCTCTTTTTTCCTGATAATTGTGTATGGATTGTTCTTCATTCTTGAGTATCAGTCAAAGGAAAATGATGGTTCTATCCTAAGTCCATGTATTGATTTAACTCTAGATATAACTGTAAAATTCAGTCCCTATCTTTCTTTTTTACCTATATCGATTGTTGCTCGGTCGATTGTTAATCCTTGTGATTTGTGTATTGTAATTGCCCATGCCATGCATAGTGGTAGCTATCTGTGAGAACCTAGGGATATAGGTGATATTGGAATAGTTGTTGGAGCATGTACATTCCAAGGTGGGCCATTGTAAGTATCAAATTTTACCACTACATATAATGGTAAGTCTGGTGGTTTAAAGCTTTCTGTGTATACAATATCTAAAACCTCTCCAAGAGAACCATTAACAAGGCCTGCTTGAGTCCATAGGTTTGTAGTTAGCATGATGTGTTGGCCTCTACATAGTAGGAGTTCATGGGGTAGCTGGTTAGCATCATTGTCGATGTTTGATTTAGTGCTTGTTTTTATTGCAATACTTAGTGCAATAGGAAGGTTTAGCAGGTGTATCATTTTTTTGTTGTGTGTGCCAACTAAGTCATTGGTCGGAAATAGGTGCATTGCTAGGTCAAAAGACTTGTTTTCATTGTTTGATAGCATTGTGTTTGTGTGACTCATTAGTAGCTCCCAATCTTGTTCATTTGGTTCTACATTACGAATGTTTTGTAGAGTTCTTCGAAAGTCAACTTGAGCTTGAGTGCCCCCATCTTGTCTAAATATTTGTTCTAATGTGACAATAATAGAGAATTGTTCCCATAGGGATTTTGCATCTGTGTGGGAGGCATATATAGGTTTGTCCATAATAGGGGGTAGTTGTGCAAATTTTCCTACAAGAATGATGGATCGTCCACCGAAGGGCAAGTGTTGTTGATGGGGAAAAGCCTCACGTAGCCTAGTATCAATTTTCAAGAGTAATTTTGGTCCTATAAAGCTCATTTCATCGATTAGGAGGTATTTTATATGTTGCATGTTTTGTTGAAACATTGCAAGTGACTGACCCTTCAATGGTTGCATTTCCTTGATTGGAATCTTTAGGGTTGAATGTATAGTGGAGGCATGTATGTTGAATGTTATGATTCCTGTAGGAGCAACAACAAGGAGTGGGTTATGTTTTTGTGGTACTAAACGGGAAAGGGTGTGTTTAATGCAATGAATAAGATAGGATTTCCCTATTCCTCTTGTGTCTTGTATGATCATGTGCAAGGGTTGTTGTAGGTCACAAGCACTACAATGGTCTAAAACAAGTGTAAGAGCGAGTTATTGTTTGGGGGAGAGTGGATATGGGAGGTTGTTAACCTCAAATGGTGTTGGGTTTTCATGCTAGTTAACCCTGTTTGTGCTAACGAAATGCTCTGCAGTTTCATGTAAAGCTTGAGGTATTGTACGCTCATTCCAATTATTACAAATTTCAGAGTCACGTCTTCCAAGGATATCAAGCGAATTAAGATTTCTAGTAGTACCAAGACCTAACTGTGATAAGAACTCCCATTCATTCAAGTGTATTGTATTTTCTATATTGCTTTCATTGTCTATTTCCTCTTCATCATCTTGATTTATTTCTTCATCAATTACACGATCAATATGCCACACATTATATTTAAGTCTATTCATTAGCTTCCAATTTGCAACAATTGTCTCTCTCTCAATACCTATGTCTATAACAATGTTACGAAACTGCTTGTAAAGTAGTAGTTCACTCAAGCAAAATGTCTCAAAATGTTCTGAATCCTCCTTTGGAATAGCAGTAAATCGAGGGAAGACACTGATAATGGCTTTTTATTTCCTTTCTTTCTAGTTGTACTATTTGTGACTTGATGAGAACGAAAATGATTTTGCAGATTCAAGAAGTGTTATTGTTTCCATTTGATGAGGACGTTGCATGTATAATTGGAGGTAACTTTGATGTAATGTATCTTCATTTGATTTTGTCCTAATTCGATTGTAAACTTTTCGGCCAATATTTAGGACCATAAATTCATGATTGAAAACAACAAGGGGCAACTTTTGCAACATGTGGCATGTTTCTTATGCACCTATGTCACGATCTACAATAATCTCAGACATGAATTTTCTGTAAGCTGCAAGTGCTTTGTCTTGCAGTGCTTGCTTTTGACATATGCGGGTCAACATATCAATACAGGTTTCATATTTTCTTTCAGCCTTTGCGGCATATTTGGCAATGTACTTTAGAACAAGTGTTTTTGAGAGCACAGGCTGACAATCCATATTGGCTCTCCATATGGAAAGCATCTCTGGACTATGTATATTCAACCTATCATCGTTACATGCAGGGTTGAAGGTTTTTTTCCCATTTTCATCAATGCACAATGAAGAGGTGGCACATTCAATCCAGGGTGCCCTATATCACCACTCCATGTTGTTGCCTTTCTTTGGAAGGCAAGTTGATTATGAACATTTGGTGTGTCTCTGGACACGGTTGAGCAGCTCTTCATAGTCAGAAAGTGCATTTGTAGAAAATATTTTGGGTGTTGTTAATAAGCGGGGATCATCTTGGAAAGACCGATGGTGTGTGTTGTTCTTGTCTTCCATATTTCAGGGATTCCAAGCACTAACATATTTGTCAAGAATGATTTCGTTGTGTCTACATTTGCAGTATTGCTCCAGTCAAGTTTGTCCATGTTTGGAGCACCTTCAAGCCATAGGAATCTGTGTACATGTGCAGACCCTCAATGTTGCCACTCATATCTGTACCAAAATTATTTTGCACAGTAAATCTTATGTAAGACTTCTTCGTGAAATATTGTGAATCGTTGATGCAAGTATAAGGATGTGGTATGTGGCTTCGTAAAAATTTTATCTATGCGATCTTTATTGTTTCCTGATGTAGGCATTGTACCCTTTGAAAATAGTTGGTGTAAATCTGGCCATTTGGTATCTGTAGCACTTAATGTGAAGAATAGTCTGGGGGAGCCTATTTGGTTTATCATGTTTGATAATTCACCATGACACTTATTCCAATATGCTCATGTGCCTCTAAGGGACGATCCATAAAGCATCAATTGTTCAGCTATTTTAGTGTCAGGCAACTATTGTATATGGAGACGAAGACTATCTATGGTGGTTGGTATGCAATCCTCAAAAAATTTCTTGACAAAAACAGAGGCAACACCTTGGCTTCGATGGCGCATCAGCAGGTTTAAGACAAAATATCTAAACCTTGGATGCCTTCCAAATCTATTATCATGAAATCTCATTAGGTGCAACACATATTTGTTGATTTCAACTTGTCTATAGTGAGGTTGTAAATGTAGTGCAATACCATTGGGAAACAGTGAGGGAAAAGCCATGTCTAAAAGGCCCTCAATATTATATTCATTAATTGGTGAGGTTTCAAGTGTTGGCCAAGCAATAATGCTATCATTTTTATCTCTAACTTGCAATGTTTCTTTTATGATTTCTAGTTCATGGCGTTTATTTTGTAACCTAGCCATAAATGATGAGGAATAAGTGAATTCATTCTCTATTGGGTCTGCGTAAAATTTTGATGCATTGTTTGGTGCAACGATATTGTCATTGTTAGAGATTATGTTATGAAGCATATTGGAAATGTTTGTATTTGTATCAGGGAGCTCTGCAAGAGATGCAAAATCGACCTCAACGTCTTTGTAGTATGGGTCATATGTGATTTTATATTGTAGTGCAGCCCACACACGATGCCTACTTACATAGCAGTCATAATGGTCACCTTTTGTATTGGTTCTTCGAACCACCAACACATCCAAGTTTGCAATTTTCTGCGGCAAGTATTTTGCTATGGTTTTAATATCTTGCGGGAAACAAATTGTGTGCCCACTATATTTGTACTGCCATCCACGAGCATGTGTTACTTGTATTATCAGATTGACTCGTGCTATAAGAATCTCTTCAACTTGTGTTAGTGTTTGTAGCTTGTATGGTTGTACTCCTGGGTCCATAAAATTATTTGATGAAAAATGGTGTCTTCCTTTCTCACGAAAGCATCTAAAACAAACTGGACCACTTTGTGTTGAGTTGGTGTGCATTCCTGGGTAGCATTCATGGAAAATTGTGCACATTGGTAAGATTGATAGTTTATCTAATCTTGAACGAAATCATTTAGAAGCCTCTATAAAGTTTACTTTGGTATGTCGTAAGCTTGTGGATTGATTTTGAAGAGTGTGCATAGTTTGGTTTGAACACATTGACAATCCTCGGTCAAAAAGGTCTTCAGTTCGGGATGTACTTTCATATGGTATTGTGTTGTGTTGGTTTGACTGAAAGGAGATTGGTATGTTGGATTGTATTGTATGTTTTCCTATGTGCTCCGTACGACGGCAAATGCTAATTTCTTCTTTATGTTGATTATAGTAGTTATGACTTATTTTACGAGATTGTATGTTTTTTGGGTTGGAAGTCGCCATTTGTAAAGGCAATAGGAATTAAAATCATCAAATGTACATTTACAAATACATATATAATTAAAGAAGCTAAAAAATTATGGTACTAGTTATTCTATCATTCTATTTTTGAAAAATATATGAGGTACGATATGATGTGCTATATACACAAGTAATTTTGTGGAAGAGACTAATCACATTATTTGCATACTACCAATATCTTCAATAGATATTGACTTTGAGATTTGATTTGTGCAATCAAAAGTATACTATATAAGATGCTTAAAAATTGTATATACATTACATAAGCTCTTGAGCTATTTCTAAACAGTAGGAATATGACACATATCAGTGATTTCACCTAGGATGAGGAAATTCTCTGCAAAAAACTCCACCTCATCCACCTTTGTGATTGTTGATTTTACCTGTGTCTGACCAACACTTGAATCATATGAATTTGTGATTGTGAAGATAAATTGCTTGAATAACACTCCTTTTACTATGGTCTCGGCTGTACTTTTTGATTCAGGATTGAACTATAGCATGTATAGATTATCTGCAGAAATTCCAAGAATTTTGGTAGCTGGTTCTTCAAAAGCAACAGCCCATAATATTCCTGTATGATCTGTGATCTTTAGCTAGAGTATGTATCTATAGGTACATGTAGTAGTTGTAGCTTTGCACTTGGAACAGTACCATGTTTGATCATCATTTTGTACAACTTTTTTTTTACATTATTTTCCATATAACTCAAGGGAGCATGATGGATAGCATATTGAATTTTTTTTTATGAATTGTACAGTTGCTTTTAGACTGCATTGGAAAGTTTGTTTCACATTGGTAGTTTGTTGTTCAATATCAACAATTTTTTTCCTCATCAACATGAGAGGTGCATCCAACGGTTGTTTATTTGATGGAGTGAGATCAATATCATTATGTTCAAACCATGATTTGAGCTCTTCTGCCTCCTGTATCCTTGGGTTTATAAATATGTGGGTGCTTGCCAAAGTGCTTATGACCTTTCTATTATACTCAGTGACACGGCCATTTTTTATTGCAAGTACAACAACATGTTTTAAGTGGTACATCTCCTGCAGTGGTCAACGCTTAGAGTGTGTTGGTTAAGCCAGCCCTTATGCACCTGGCTCTTTACATGCATACAGCTGCAGCTAGATGCAAGAAAATTAAAAAATGTACTATAAGACTCCAAATGTCGACATGCCTCTATAAAATTGTTTTAAAAGGTAAAAGGTAAAAGAAATATTTACATTTTTCCTAATTATATATTTGAAGTTATAGTTATGCCTTGGTTATTTATTCAGCGTCATAGCTTATGGTTTAGCTGGTTGCCTTCGTGCTCATATCAAATTCCCATGGCCCAGGGAGTTTATCAAGCTTGGAAAGGCACTAACGTAATGCCCACAACCCTTCTCATATGGTTTTGTTTGTGTTTTCCTACATTATTTTTGAGAAGTTTTATCATGAATGGTTGCAACAAGATTACTCACTTTGAAACTAGCCTGTATGAATATAATCATATTTCTTTTAGTTGATGTGCAATCAATAGGAGAGACTGAGTGGTGATGGTGATGCTTGGGTTGTTGATCATCGACTGAGATTTGACCCAAGTTACACCGGAGGGAAGGCTCCTGGGAAGCAACTTGCCATGAATTTCTAAGCAGTTGTGTGCACTTATACAACCAAACAAGTAGCACCCCACTGAATTTCTCAAAAAATATAAATCTGGTAGTTCCTTAACCACTTTTATTTTCTTGTTCTTTTTATCTTAAACTAGAAGGTTGTGACAGTCCTACGTATGGTATGTAAGCTTTAGCCTTTTTAGCCTGTATTTTGAAAAACTATTACAAGGATAACCCTCTCTATTTTTCATAAAAATAAATAGGTCTATACTTTCTATCCATAGCTACAGAAATACTCTATACAAGAGTGAAAGCAAAACATAGTGAATACCATAGATTTTTTCTAGAATGTCGTATAAATCTCCTTGCTAATTGTTCTTTTTTTGTACTCCTTGCTAATTGTTCTTCTTTTGTACTCCTTGCCGCTAACAAAACTTGCGCAATGTGTAAAATCCATTGGTAATATTTTTGTTACAGCAAGTAGTCTTTTTATATAGGAGTGGAGCCGGTGAAAGTAGAAGCAGTGGAAAAAGCTAGGACATCGGTGAAAGTTGCATAAATACTCCTTGCCGCTAACAAAATTTGTGTAGTGTGTAAAAGCTGTTGGTAATTTTTTTTTTACAGCAAGTAGTCTTTTTATACAGGAGTGGAGGTGGTGAAAGTAGAAGCGGTAGAAAAAGCTAGGACATCGGTGAAAGTTGCATAAATGCAAATGCTAGCTGAACGAAAGGACTGGAAGCAAAAATCATTTTCTTAAAGAAATATCTATGCATTTATTCAGTAGTTGGCATGATATTTTCATTGAACAAGTGACCGGCATTCATTAATGCAATGGAAATCATATCCATTCTAGATCGGCTATTTGGAAACCCTGCCATTCTTCCTCGCCCCTTCTCAGTCAATTCAAACAAGCATAAGCACACCCTACCTCTTGCCAATGATGGGTATAGATATGACATAGTTCAAGAAATTAAATGCAATGATAAACAAAGATTACTTTTCACTTCTGCCAATCCCATCAAACTAATTGTGGAGACTTTGCACCTCTGCCAATCCCATCAAATTGATTGTGGATGACTCCCAACTGCAATACAACCATGCAAATTAATTTCACCAGGTTGGCATATCTCATCGGATTGTGTTTGGAACGGATTGTGTTTGGAAGACTGTCAACTGCAAACAGCCTGGTAAACTGGTTTCAAGGGAGCGTGAGACTTGTTTCAGGCCAAACCTCATGCAATATATAGCCTATCGGCTAAAAATACAAAACTCTTCAATAATTAAAACTTGACTACAAAATTGGGATAAAAATAATAACTATTGTTAAATTATAATGAGTGATTATTATATATAATGAGCCTTATCTTTTGGAATGTTCTCTATTGTTTGTAAGGAGATACAAATATTGAAGCTAATTCTAATATGTGGTTAGCCAAATATGTGAAGGGGACCTTCTAGAAAAAATATGGTGATAATGGATGAATAAATCTTTATGTAGATTAAACCATAATCTCTTCTAAGACTAGCGAGCCTAGAAATTTGTTTCAAGGAGCTTTATTCAAAAAAATACTTGCAAAAAAATTGCATTCCTCTTAATTACATCTAGATTCTTATCAAGATAATTTAATTCATGAGTAGAAATAGCATAGAAAACTAAATGGGATGGCTTACATGTATATAAGATTAACACTATTTTTAACAAACTCTAAAAAATGAAAAAATAAATTAAATGGATTCTTCTTAGAATATAATAACACAAGTCCTCTAACATATCCATGAAAGGGTATCTTTTACCCATATTTTACTCTACTTGGAATTTCCACTAGTTGGATTGGATCGAAGGGGCTTTGATCAAATCTCTAGATCAAATGGGATTGGGTCAAATATCTAGACTAAAGGGGCTTGAGTTGAATCCCTAAGGTTCATATATTAGGTCACAAATTTTGGTTGACTAATGATGGCACTAGAAAAATATTGTATTATTCTTAATCTAATCGACTTTTTCCTTCTAGTGGACAACCTCTACTAATCCTTACACAATATATTCTCTTAGTGTATAAAAATAAATAAATTATAATGTTTCAAATAGATCTTGCTTAATCTTTGATAACATGGGAAAGTATTGGGAAAACTATTTAATCAAAATTATTTTCCATGCCATATTCAAATCTTTTGGATGTTGTTTCTTTCAACTAAGCTATGGAATAATTTGATATAATATTATGGTAATTTAATAATTCATGGGGAATCACACCTTCAAAACTAGATATACATGATGGTTTATTAAAGAAGGAAAAATGAGAAAGATTGTAACAAATAAAAAGTAGGTACTTGGTGTTGAACACTCAAAATACTGAGAAGGGAGTGAATATGTATTTTATTAAACCATTCAAACATTATACATCTAATAACCAAAGCACATTCAACTAATATAAGCAAAGAAAGCATTAAACATCCACAACATCACATTTATGAACACCAAGATTTTTACATGGAAAACCAAAAATGGGAAAAACCACAATGAGGGCTAGCTCACAATATATTATATTTGGATGGGCTGATGCAAGAAGTTGGGTCCACAAATATCTCAAAAAGTGGAAGTGTTTTTGCTGTTTTTTAGAATTTGTCACACTTGGACTGAAAATTTGAGGCACTCACATAATGAATCTCAGAAAAAGATAATAATATGAAAGTTTCAATTTTAAATCTAGTTTCCAAATATGTAATTTATTCAAATACCTAGATGACAGAAATTAATTTTTTTATAGGGATGTATAAAAACCACTTTTTAAAAGTCTTTGTTTTTTACCATGCCATGCATGTGGACGGACACCACTTTTAACCCAAATAAAATTATTTTTCTAATTCCTTTTGGGGAAAGAGAGCTAACAACATGAAGATTTATAAGGAATTTTTTGTATTTGTTTTTCCAATATTTTTTTTTATTTGAATTTTTATTGGCCTTAATTGTTGTTTTTAAAAATCAACATGTACGGACAACATAATTGAACTTAAACAAAACATTTTTTATTTTATTTTTCATTGTGTAGAGAATTTTCTGAAGATTGATGCCATATAATTATTTTTACAAGGAACTTAACCAAGAAAAAGTTATTAAAAAACAAAAAAAACTTGATATTTCAAGTTTATGAGCTAGTTTTCTTAGAAATTAATTGAAAATAACAAATATAATTTGGAATCTTAATAAAAATTATATATTTGGAAACTAGACGTTATTTTCTCTAATGGATTTTAATTTCATCAATTGATTCAGAAGAAAAAAAATCCATCGGCCATATTGCCAAAATTGGACATTTTTTGGGCTAAAACTCCCCCTCTTCGTGGACCCAACTTCTTGCTTTTACCTAGATATAGTATTTAAATTTGAAATTTTATCTGTACTGGCAAGGTAACTTGAGATAGGTATATGCTTCATTTTTACTAATCCCCTTAACTTTCCAAACTGCTCAATTATGTCTTCCTTTTGGCTCTGCAAGGTAAAAAAAAATCATGCAAATCTACTATGGCAGTCTATGTTTGATCATCTTTGTCCAGTGCTGTGTCATGGGTACTTGATGTATTTCTTATTTGTGTCCCAATTGAGTCCATGGAATCCTTTATGCCTTTTGTGGCATCTAGCCACTTCATGCAATACAAAAAAAAAAGTCTTTTCCTCTTCCTCACATGCTTGCACATCCTTCAAACTCTATTCAACTTTTTTGTATGAAGATGCACACTTTTGTATAATATCCAATAATTTATTTTTTGCAAGCCTCATCTAAACCTCTATTTCAAATTTTCCTTTTAAACCAGAAGAATATTCTTTGAAGGAATAAATCAAGAACTTGAAGTTTTCTATTACAAATAATGATGTATCAATGTTAGTTCTAGTGATTATCTCTTACAATTATTTTATAGCTTCATCCATAAATTCACAACTCTTTTTATATGTTTCAATAATTTATTTCTAGCTGATGCATGAAACACATCACCCAGTTGTAACTTATGAATAGGAGAAATTTTCTCTAGATCTGCACTACCCTGCTACATGGGCAACTGCAATAATTGAGATGAAACAACCGGTTGGAACTTTAATTGCTTAGAAAAAATACTTTTCAAGGGATTACCGGAGGAAGATTCACCAGAAGGCTTAGTTTTCTCAGCTTCTTCATCCTTTCTGGACTTAGTGTTCTCCTCTTCCTCTACCTTATCTTCTTCCCCAGAGGTCTTATCCTTATCTTTTTCTTCTTTTCTTCGTTATCCATTTCCTTCTTTCCTTGCTCATTATCCTCATTATTATCTTCATCTTCTTCCTTATCACCATCATCTTCTTTTCATTTCTCTTATTCTTTATTCACATCATGTTTATCGCCTTCATCGGTGGCCTGTTTCATATCTTCTGGAGGAATAGATCTCTTTGGATTGCCTTGATCATTGTTTATCGATGGCAAAGTGGAATTTTCCTCTATAGTATCATGAGTAACTGGAGGAATAAAGGTATTATCCTTAGTAGTTTCCTCTCTATAATCACTGTGTCTTCTTCTACAACCTTTTCAACTCCTTAATTTCCTTGCATTGGTTCTTTTATAGCCAGAGGAGCATTGTTTGTGTATTCCTCTGCATCAGTAACTCCAACATTGACCTCATGCTTGAATTTTGAGAATCATCAGTGTGCATTTATCCTTCCACATTTTATTTTGAAGGATTGGAATCATCATTTAATCCTTCTTCAGTTACCAGGAGAAGACCCAAATTTTGTACAAGTTCCTCAGCCTTGTCATTGCATTCATTCTAGATCATATCATGATCATTTTGATCCTTTCCCATAAGAATGTTTACTTTCTATTTAGTCCTCAACTCCTTGCTATAGATGGTAGCCTTGATGTGGCTTGGTTTTTTTCAGTAAAGGGATCATCAACTCTTTCTAAGGCTTCATCCTTTAGCCTTTTATGCTCCATAATTGCATCCTCTCTTCTTTTCAAAAAACAAACCAAACATCATCTAGTATATCCTTTTGGATATTATGCATATCTACTTGAAATACATCAATATATTTGACTAGGGCTTCAATTATGGTAGCCTTGTCTACCTTATCTACTTCCTTATATACATTTCTATAGTTTCCTTTAACATTTCATTTTGCACTATACTATTGAATAGTGCTTCAAGATTCATAGGGGAGTGAGGTCTCTTAGGTTGTTCTTGTTTCTTTACCTTTTTTGAAGATGTCCTTTGATTTGTTCCTTTATGTTTCTTCTCTGGAGAAGCCTTCTTCGCTTCCTTATCCTTTTCCCTCTCCTGAATTTGTTATCATGGAATCTAGCAACTCTTGTTCCACTGATAACTCCCTACGAAACTTGTTTATTTTATAGGTTCGTGATGTTCAAGCACATAAAATGAGGCAATTTTCAATCCAAATTGAAGTGTGTTCCAAAGTCTCAAACTTTTCATTTGAGTGTCCCTCTAAATTTGTCTAGTGAAGACCTTTGAAATGAGTATCTTCACGAACTCTCATTGTTTATACTTAGTGAAATTGTGAAAAGTGCAAAAGCTCCAAAAAAAAATGCTCTAACATTTTGAAGAAATTTGTCTAAGTATAAAAAGTGCATTTAGGTAGGGTTTTTCAGCGCCTATGCACTTAAGTGAAAATTCAGCTTGGTGCAAGGGCGCTGATTTTTAGCGCCCTTACACCAAGTTCCATACTTAGCCATTTTAAGTCTTGGGCAGTGATTTTTGTCTACATTACACTTTTCCCAATTTTTCTGCAACTAACACACCTTAATTAAATGTGTGACTTTTGTTCATTTATTTCACTTTTAGATTGCTTAAAAGTGATTTTAAGTAACCCCACTTCATTCATTCACTTTCAATGTGTTGGGTGTCCATCTTTCCTCTTGCAAACTCGTGGTTTTGAAGATTCTTCATTATTTTGAGCTAGGTTTTCGTTATTCTTTCAAGTATATCATTTTTTTTGTCTTTCATTGTATTTGTTTTATAGTTTGTAGTTTCCTTTTATTTGTAGATACATTTACGGTTTTGATTACCTGTTCTTTCGACCCACCTTTTCTTCTTTATCTCTTGAATCTAAATCATTCTTCTCAATCACGTCTGACTCTTCTTTTTCAATTCGAACTCCTGACTATTCGCTTTGTTTAGGTTTTACTTTGTTTGTTTCATACCTTGGATTTCATTTATTTTCCTCTTTCTCATTCAATGTGCTATCATTACCATTTCGAGTTTTCCATCTATGATGAAGCGGCACCAATTTGAGTATTAAATGTTTCAAGAGTTTGTGTCATTTTCTTCAAAAACTTACATGCTTTCCTAAGCGATATTTTTGCACATCATTACACCCAAGTTTTTTTTCTCTTACACTGATCTATTTTTCCTCAAAGTGCGATGGTGCTCATTTAGTCCGCTCTTACCCTTTATTGTTCCAAACAAGACTAAGTGTTAGAGCGCTATTTTTTGACGCCTTGACACTTTTCACAATTTTTACAAACTAGGTGCAAGGGCACTGATTTTTAGCACCCTTACACCTGAAAGTCACCTCTCCAAGTGTAGGAGCATTGATTTTCAGTGCTCCTACACTTTTTGTAGTTTTTGCCTTGAAAAACTTCAAACTTCTTTATTTTCGCTTTGGACCCCATTTCTTCGCTCATGCATCATTTTATATGCCTAGTTGCTTTGTTCATGCTTGTTCAACATCGTTTGTTTGCTTCATGCTTCCCAATGGTACTTTTTCTACTAACACCTATTGATTCACCATCCTTGCAGTTTCTCTCCAGATATCATCAAGTGATCCTCAAGGTGGCATCTTTGATCTAGTTGCTTCTAGATGACAACCAAGAAGTCGTCATGCAACAAGTAGAGGATGCTAGATTTTCCAAAGCCTCCATGCATGTCATTTTTGATACACAACTGACCATTGATAATCTCAACATGCATCTTCAGAGGTGCAAGAAGATTCATTCATCCACCAGAAGGTCAATCACAAGAATTCACACCCTTGTGGATTACACAGTCATCCCAGATGATGTGTTCATACAGGAGACCAAGAAGAAGTGTGAAGACTTTCACACCCAAAGAAAGGAGCCATGAAGAATTTTGATCTCCAGTGTTGAACTTTTTGATGCTTCCCTTTGTGCATCTTGAAAATAGTTTTCGACATCTTAAATGACTTTTTGGAAAATGTAATTACACTGAAAATATGAGATGTAATTTCACAGAGATGGATTACATGTTGACTTAGTCAAAGTTAGGGTTTCCTATTTTTACTCAACTAATTTCCCAGATTAGATATTCCCTCTTTTCTACAAATAAGATGGATTTCTATTGTAATCTTTACCTTTAGATTTTGCAACAAAGTGCTACCCTTTTGAGGAAAAAAAAAAAAAAAGACTTTGTGTTCAATTTTGTGAATCTAAATCTGATCAATAAAGAAGAGGATTGCATACCAGACTTTGTGTTGGGATTGATAATCTTGTGGATTGATTATATTGGTAGTGATTAGCATATGAGATCTGAAGGGCTTCAAGTAAATTTATGTAAACTTTGTGTTACATTTTTTATTTGGATTTACGTTTACGTTTGGTTAACTATTGTTGGATGATCTACAAGACTTTGTGCTTGTAAAATTTTCATGTTGTTCATGGAAATTTTGTATCTAGAATACTTTGTGCTTCTAATATGACAAATGGTACATCTCTTATAGATCCATCGATGAAAAAGCTACTGAATGACTTTGTGCCTTCGTGAGCTTTCCTATTCCATTTTTATTGTTTATTATAATCATACCTAGTATCTCTACGCTTTTCTTTGACAAGATAGAGATATTGACATTATTTCTTGTTTTTAGTTTAAGGTTACTTTGAATTAGAATTATCAAATGTGAAGCATTGTAAAACATCTTCTCTGAAAAAAGAAAGAAGCATGAATGTAACACACACCTCCCATTTCGTAGTTGTAGTGTGCATCTTGTGAATATTTAGTTAATTTTATTTCTTCTAAAAGCGGTAAGAAGGGCGCCTCCCCTTTCTAAGAGGAGAGATTATATTTCACACAAGTGTGGTTGAAATCTTGGCTGTGTAATTTGTTGAAAAGTTGATGACATAATTTTTTCCTAACATTTTTTGGGTGACTCCGCTAGGGAATGAATCATGCAATCTAAGCCTCACACTTTCGATTGAAGTGAATAAGCTTTCCAATTTATTATTGTATCTTGTATATTATTAATTTTATATCTTCACCCTATTCAAATCTACATTTTGGTGGACTTAACTTATACGTGTGAGGATTGAAGAATCAAGGAGTTGCATATCCACTTTTTGAAGAGTTGTTGCAATGTAATTTTCCATTTACTCCTTCACGAGTAAGGTCACCATTGCAATGTACTGCGAGCTATCCTCCCCAAAAAAAAAGATCTCTTCCAATTGTTTGGTCTATTTACCACAGGCGTCCAGCTTGGGTACATTTTGTTCAACCAATCATGGCCACACCACCTGCAGGATCTTGGGAAAATTCCTTTGGTCCCCTCCATTTGGCTATGCCTCTACATGAGTTTCTACGCGTTTTGAGGAAACATCTCCTAAAGTTTTTGAGTGACAAAAAACAACATCTCGATGAGCACATTATCGCCTTCTACACCATTTGTGGTGTTCTCGCCATAGAGCATGAAGATTTTTTTGTAAGGTTGTTCATCGAATCCCTCCAAGGGGTTGAACATGATGAATGGTTCTACACTCTTATGAATGCCTCAATCACCAGTTGGGCCACTCTTTGAACAAAGTTTGAGGAAAGATTCAAACCTATCGAGGACGCACATGCTTTGTTGGCGCAACTCACAACCATGCGGAAGGAGGCCCATGAACCCATGTGTGATTTCATCGCTAAGTTCAACAAGTTGATGACACGTATCCCTCATGATGCTAAATCGACGGACCATAATTTGAAGTGCTTTTTCATCAACATGCAATTGCCCAAAGTAAGTTTCTTCTTATGTAGGGAAAATCTTGCCAACATTGAAGCAGCACAACAATTGGCCACCAGTCTTGAAGATAATATGATCCTGGTTGGAGAGATAAGGACCAACACCAACACCAACAAAAGGATGCAAGCATCAGGATCTTCAGCATCTAATGCCAATACTCCTAACGCCAATTCCAACTTTGTAGATCCCATGGTTCAAAGGCTGGAGAATGAAGTCTTAGCTTTGAAAAATAAAGTCTCTAATAACAACAGCACCTACAAGGATGTTCCAAGAAGGACCTTCCCCAACTATGTCAGAAATAAGAATCAAAACCACCTTTCAATACCACAAGGTAGACTTGCACTTGAAGCTCCACCTAACAACACTACCATAGGATACTCTTAGGTTGAACAAGAAGACTATGCACAACTAGATTATCTTGAGGAAGAAAATGTCAACCTCTTCCAAGGTGAAGAAACGAAATCATTTGGCGACTCCAAGATTGGATACTTACATATAGAAAAATGAGATGATGAAGATGAATTATTGACGGATACATATGTTTTTTTCATGCGGCACTAGCATAATCAGCTTGACAAAGCTCAAGCCACTGCTCCATCTAAAAAAAGAGAAGTCGCTAGTCACAATTGCCAAAAGAGGGTCTCCTCTCCCTTGAAAACCTAAGAAAGTAGAAAATCCACAAGTAAGTGCACCTCATCCCTCTTCATCGACTCCTATTGTTCTTAAATCTAATCCACCCATTCCAAAGACTAGTATGCCTTTTATCAAATCAATTAGTGAAGTTGATACTTCTAGTTTACAAAATTCTTTCTAGGCTTGTGACATCATCGACCATGCCAAGAAAACCAAGGTCCAGATGTCTGAGGTCGGATACCTCAAATCCAATCCTGATCAATTTGATAGGCTCGTTAAGTTTGTCAAAGACCAAGGAATTACCCCAAGTCAGGATTCATCCCCTGATGTTCCTATTACTCCTAAACCTAAAATTCCATAGAGTAATCTTGTGTCAAATCCTCTAATATCCTTTGGATGCATTGATCCATTTTTTATCTCCCTACTTTTCAATGGTTTTAAACTAAGTAACTATGTTATAGATTTTGATGCATCTGATAATGTGATGCCCACCAAGGTAGCTACTACCTTAGGTTTAGATATGACAAAAAAATTCAGCCATTATTTCTCCATGGAAAATAAACAAGTGTCCTTGATCGACCAAATCAAGGATGCGTAGTATGCATTTGTTGCATACCTTGAGAAAAAGATAAAGATGACAGTTCTAGTAGTCGACATGCTAGCATCTTACGGAATCCTCCTTAGATGAAATTTTTGTAAGCATGTTGGGGGGGAACTAAGCATGGACATGTCTGAAGCTAGAATACCAGTGAAAGGTGTGATGCAAAAGTTGATTCCTGAAAAGGAAGCAAAGTTTCAATAACCCAATCAGATGACCCAAGATCTTAGATCATGTTCAAGTCTTCAAGCATGGGAACTTACTATCTGCAAACAAAAGAGTTCAGTGAATCTTTGATGATACATGAGTTGGAAAGTGTTGAATCTCATTCAATAACAAATGAGTCATCATCGGATGATTCATCAACATCAGATCCTCAAGCTTCATCAGATGATGAAGCTAAATATTTTGACACTGTCAACCTCAGTGATCTGAATGACGTTTGGTTACTAGAGTTTGACAGAAGTTGTTCTTTAACCGGTTCTAGAGCGGGAATGGTTTTTATTTCCCCTAATGGGAAATTTTTCCCTTTTTCTTTCAAGCTGCAATTTGACAACACTAATAACACTTCTGAGTATGAAGCCTTGTTGTTAGGAATGAAAGTTGCACGCAAGAAGGGTATAAAAAATCTTTATGCACTAGGCGATGTTGATCTAATAGTATGTCAGGTAAGGAATCTTTATCAGACTAAAAATAATAGGATTATACATTATCGCAATCTCATTTTGGATTGCATTGAATAATTTGAGGCCTTTGATATATCTATGGTTCTAAGGGAATACAATGACAACGTCGATTCCTTAGCAGTCTTAGTCACACTCCTCATACCACATAAAAGACTTTCAAGTTCTACCTACACCATCGAGTTGGTTTTTTTCCCAAGTGTTCCCGATAATTCAGAAAACTGACAAATCTTCAAAAACGATCATCAAATTGTGGCCTTCATAGAAAAGGCAAAAAAAATCAATGAATTATACTTTAAAGAAAGTGATTCTCCTCCTCAAAAATCTATGTCTGATGTGGGTCTAGTCACGGGTGAAGAATTCTTGCAACTCAAAGGGAACAAAATTCCCAAAGGATTGGTATCTCTAGAGAAACTTTTTAACAAGCATGATCGCTACATCAAGAAGCAACTCGCGGACTCTGATTCGTCCAATGAGGTTGAACAAATCAACTTGGGAACTGAAAGTGATCCTAAGATGGTGAACATTGGTAAATGTTGCACAATCAAAGAGAGGAAGAGTTCACTAGGTTATCGCAAGAATATATGGATGTCTTAGCATATTCATATGAAGATCTGAAATCCTTCCATCCAAAAGAGGTGCAACATGATATTCCCCTTACGGTTGGAGCATTACCTTTTAAGCAAAAATAGAGGCAATACAATCCAAATATTTTTGGGACACTCCTTGTGGAAGTCCAAAAAATGTTGAACGCATGGATAATATTTCCCATCCATCATTCAACAGGGATAGAAAATATCATTACCACTCTTAAGAAAAATGGTGAGACCCATATCTGTGTGGACTTCAAAAACCTCAACCAACTGTCACTCAAGGATAATTACCCTCTCCTTGTGATGGACCAAGTTCTACAAAATGTGATCGAATCTAAGATGCTCTCCATGTTGGATGGGTTCTCCAGTTACAACTAGATTGAAGTTACTTCAATTGATCAGCACAAGACAGCTTTCACAATGCCATGGGGTACCTTTGTGTACCGTAGAATGCCTTTTGGCCTGATAAATTTTGGTGCCACATTTCAATGAGCTATGGACTTGGAATTTCGTGATGTGATGGGTAAGTTTATTGTGGTGTATCTCGACGATCTCATGGTATTCTCCAAAAACTATCATGAACACTTCTATCATCTAAGGTAGATCTTGGAGAGATGTCGATAGCATGGTGTTTCCCTAAACCCCAAAAAGTCAATTTTTGGAGTCATAAAAGGCAAACCTCTTGGTCATGTAGTTTCCACTGAAGGAATCAAGATTAACTTAGAAAGATTCAAGGGTATCAAATCTCTTACCCTGCTATCAAGCAAGAAGGTTGTCCATTCCTTCTTTGGCTAGGTAAATTTTTTGTGAAGGTTCCTTCCTGACTTTGTAGAAAAGACTCGTCATATCGTTAATATGATGAAGGGAAATACTACTTTTCACTAGACAGTAGAAGGGAAGGTTGTGTTTGATGACATCAAGGAGGCCATTACTCATGCACCAGTTTTGGTGTGTCTTAACTACACCGAAGAATTCATGTACAATTATGCATCCAAGCATACACTTTTGGTGATTCTGGTACAAGAAAACAATG
This sequence comes from Sequoiadendron giganteum, assembly GCA_007115665.2. Taxonomy (NCBI): domain Eukaryota; kingdom Viridiplantae; phylum Streptophyta; class Pinopsida; order Cupressales; family Cupressaceae; genus Sequoiadendron; species Sequoiadendron giganteum. The sequence goes on along the minus strand of CM021106.1, from coordinate 584,065,684 downwards.
AGGGTTTTGAATCACCAATTGCATTCATGAGTTGCCCTCTAAATAATTATGAGTTGAAATACTCCTAGATGGAAAAATATGCCTTTGTTGTGGTCAAAGCTATTAAACACTTTTGGTTCTAAATTCTAAATAGTCATGTCAAAGTTCTAGTCCCATATTCAACTGTTAAGTCCATCTTAACACAACAAGAGTTTAGGACGAAAAGAGGCAATTGGGTTGCAAAGATTCGGGAATATGACATGGAAACCAAACCCACCAAGCTGATACAGGGATGTGGACTATGTCAACTTATCGCTGAAAATAATCCTAATGAAGAAGTTTTTAAAAAAATGAAGAAGCTTCAAAAAAAGAAGTAGATTCAAGTGAACTTCCCATGGTGTTGTTCATCAACACCACCAACGAATGGTATTCCAACATCACCCATTTCCTCACCTATGGAAAATTTCCAGATCATCTAAATCCAAAGGAGAAAAGAACCATCAAGTTAAAATCAGAAAACTTCATCTTATGGGACAACGATTTGTACAAGAATGCTTTGGATGGGACCTTTTTGCAATGTGTTGATCATGAACAACAAGAAATATTGCTAAATTCATATCATGACTTAGCATGTCGAGGGAATTTTTTAGCACCAGTGACTTCTCACAAATTTTTGAGAGCAAATCATTACTGGCGCACACTTTTTCAAGATGCGTACTCTTGGGTGCGTAAGTGCAAGTTGTGTCAGCAATTCATGGGCAAGCCAAAGTTAGCAACTTTACCCCTAAAACCATTTGTTATCGAAGTGCCCTTCGAGTAGTGGGGGATTGACTTCATCGATGCAATGAATCTATTGTCAATTATTGGACACATCTATGTCCTTACTACAACTTATTATTTCACCAAGTGGGTGGAATAAATTCCAACTAAGCGTGCTACTTCTAAGACCTGGTGTGTAATTTCTTGAAAGAGAATATCATTTCTAGGTTTGACATGCCGAACAAAAATTTTGCTGACAATGCTTGTGTCTTCTCATCAAACAAGATCACTGAGTTATGTTTTGAACATGGCATAACGTTTTCACACTCCTCCGAATATTACCCATAAGGTAATTGTCAGGCCGAGTCAAGCAACAAAAACTTGGTAACAATCATCCACAAGCTGGTGGACAAGAATCAACATTTGTGGCACAAATATTTGTACGATGCATTGTGGGCAGATAGAATAACTTTGAAATGGGCCATCAGTATGTCTCCCTTTCAGCTCTTGTACGGGTTGAACGTTGAAATTCCTATAACCTTGGAACTTCCAACCCACAAATTGGCTAAGGCCATTGAGGATGAGGCTTTTGACAACTCTGTTGATAAGCGTATTATATTGTATCTCTCTGAATTGGAGGAGAATCGCATTCAGGTGGCCAATCACATTGCAAAACATCAGGACCAAGTCAAGAAGCTTTTCGAAAAGAAGGCCAAGTCTCGATATTTTTAAATTGGTGATCTTGTTCTACTATAGGATGTTGAAAGCAAAGAGAACCAAATGGTATGCAAAGGAAGTTTGACTCACTCTAGACGAGACCTTTCAAGGTTCATCAGCTACATGGTGAAAACAGTTTTCTATTGGCATATGAAGATGGAACGCCATTTTCCCTTCCTCACAACAGGAACACCTCAAGCATTTTACTCAATAAAATGGAAAGCGTTCAAATGTAAATATCCTTTACTTTTAGTCCTTGTGTCTTTTTGTTTTAAGTATTTTTGTCATTGTCGCCCAACTCCAAGCCCAATGGATGGATAAAGGCACTTGAATTATGGATTTCTTCTCCCTTCATTTGTTTCAAATAATGGTTGAATGAAGATCCCCAACAAGAGCCAACTATTATCATGGAATCTAGCGCTCATTCCACGGATAACACCCTACGAAACTTGTTTGTTTCATAGGCTCATGATGTTCAAGCATGCAAAATAAGGTGATTTTAAATCTACCTCGAAGTACATTCCAAAGTCTCAAATAGTCTGTTTGAGAATCCCTCTATGTTCGCCTAGCGAAGACCTTTGAAACGAGTATCTTCGCGAACTCTCATTGTTTATACTTAGTGAAATTGTGAAAAGTGCAAAAGCTCCAGAAAAAAGCGCTCTAACATTTTGAAGAAATTTGTCGAAGTATAAAAAGTGCAAAGGTGGGGTTTTTCAGTGCCTATGCAGTTAAGTGAAAATTCAGCTTGGTGGAAGGGTTCTGATTTTTAGTGCCCTTACACCAAGTTCCATACTTAGCCATTTTAAGTCCTAGGCGGTGTTTTTCTCCAACTAACACGCTTTAATTAAATGCATGAATTTTTTTCATTTATTTCACTTCTAGATCACCTAAAAGTGATTTTAAGTAACTCCACTTCATTCTTATCTTCATTCATTCACTTTCAACATGTTGGGCATCCATCTTTCCTCTTGAAAACACGTGGTTTTGAAGATTCTTCATTATTTCAAGCTAGGTTTTCCTTGTTCTTCCAGGTATGTCATTTTTGTTTTCTCTTTCATTGCATTCATTTTATAGTCTGTTGTTTCCTTTTTGTTTGTAGATACGTTTAGGGTTTTGATTACTTGTGCTTTCGACCCACCTTTTCTTCTTTATCTCACGAATCTGAATCATTATTTTTTCACGTCTAACTCTTCTTTTTTATTTTGAACTCCTGAATATTCGCTTTGTTCAGGTTTTACTTCGTTTCTTTCATACCTTGGCTTTCATGTCTTTTCCTCTTTCTCATTCAACGTCCTATGATTACCATTTTGATTTTTCCATCTATGATGAAGCGGTACCAGTTTGAGTAATAAATGTTTCAAGAGTTCGTGTCATTTTCTTCACAAACTTACATGCTTTCCTAAGCGATGTTCTTGCGCATCATTACACCCAAGTTTTTTTTCTCCTACATTGAGCTCCTTTTCCTCAAAGTGCGATGGTGCTTATTTAGCCCGCTCCACTTTATTGTTCCAAATGAGACTAAGTGTCAGGGCACTATTTTTTGACACCTTGACACTTTTAATAGTTTTTACAAGCTAGGTGCAAGCGCGTTGATTTTCAGCACGCTTACACTTGAAAGTCACCTCTCCAAGTGTAGATTTTCAATGCTCCTACACTTTTGGCAGTTTTTGCCTTGGAAAAATTCAAACTGCTATGTTTTCACTCTGGACCCCGTTTTTCTACTCCCACATTATTTTTCGTGCCTAGTTTCTTTGTTCATTCTTTCTCAACATCATTTTCTTGCTTCATGCTTTCCAATGCTAGTTTTTTTGCTAACGCCTATTGATTCACCATCCTTGTAGTTTCTCTCCAAATATCATCAAGTGATCCTCAAGGTGACATCTTTTATCTAGTTGCTTCTAGATGACAGCCAAGAAGTCGTCATGCAACAAGTATAGGATGCCAATTTTTCCAAAGCCTCCATGCATGTCATTTGTGATACATGGCTAACCATTGATAATCTCAACACACATATGTCATAGGTGCAAGAAGATTCATTCATCCATTAGAAGGTCAATCACAAGAATTCACACCATTGTGGATTACATAGTCGGCCCAGATGATGCATTCATTTTGGAGACCAAGAAGACGTATGAAGACTTTTGTGCCCAAAGCAAGGAACCATGAAGACTTTTGATCTCCAGTGTTGAACTTTTTTATGCTTCCCTTTATGCATCTTGTAAATAGTTTTTGACATCTTAAATGTCTTTTTGGAAAATTTAATTACACTAAAAATATGAGATGTAATTTCACAGAGATGGATTACATTTTGACTTAGTTAAATTTAGGGCTTCCTATTTTTACTCAACTAATTTCCTAGATTAGCTCTTCCCTCTTTTCTATAAATAAGAGGGATTTCTATTGTAATCTTTACCTTTAGATTTTGCAATGAAGTGCTGCCCTTTTGAGAAAGAAACATTGAGACTTTGTGTTCAATTTTGTGAATCTAAATCTAATCAATAAAGAAGAGGATTGCATACCAGACTTTGTGTTGGGATTGATAATCTTGTGGATAGACTATATTGGTAGTGATTAGTATATGAGATCTGAAGGGTTTCAAGTAAATTTACGTAAACTTTGTGTTACATTTTTTATTTGGATTTACGTTTACATTTGGTTAACTATTGTTGGATGATCTACAAGACTTTGCGCTTGTAATTGTAATTGTTGTTCGTGAAATTTTTGTATCTAGAAGACTTTGTGCTTCTAATACAACAAACGGTACATCTCTTACAGATCCATTGATGAAAAAGCTACGGAATGACTTTGTGCCTTTGTGAGATTTCCTATTCCATTTTTATTGTTTGTTATAATCATACCTGGTATCTCTATGCTTTGCTTTAACAAGATAGAGGTATTGGAATTATTGTTTTTTTTTTACTTTAAGGTTACTTTGAATCAGAATTATCAACTGTGAAGCATTGTAAAACAATATCTCTGAAAAAAGGGAGAAGCATGAATGTAACACACACCCCCATCTCGTAGTTGTAGTGTACATCTTGTGAATATTGTTAGTTTTATTTAGCTTTTGAAATCAGTAAAAAGGGTGCCTCCCCTTTCTGAGAGGAGAGATTATATCACACACAATTGTGGTTGAAATCTAGGTTGTGTAATCTGTTGAAAATTTGATTACATAATTTTCACCCAACAAAATTCTGATTTCTCTTTCTCAACTTCCTCCTCACTTTTTGTATCCACTATGTCAATTCTCTTCCTTTTGTTCTTGCTTCACTTTTTGAAGCATCTTTCGCACCTCTCTAGACCAGTTGTGGTCCTTCTTCTTCCAATTCTTCTTCCTCTTCAACAACATTGATGTCAATTTCATTTTTTTCTTGTGGCGTTTTGCTTGAATTTCCTTCTTGTAGCAGCAATAAGGGGTATTGTGGTAGCATTTTCTTTGTTTCTACTCTTGTGGCATGAACTACCAGAGGGGATTTCTCTTTTATCGGACGACTAACTATGGATTTCCTCTTTTCATCAGTAGTTGGAAGAGTTGTGGTAGTTGATATTATTGATCTCCTTGAGCTACTAGAGGCTTTTGTTGCACTCATGTCAGCTCTAGGTCTTTCTCTGGAATACCTAACCCTTTCCTTTGAAAGACCACTTTCTTGTGTATATATATGTCAACTACCTTGTCAACATTCTTTTGTTTAATTGGTTTCTTGAATTCCTAGTGAACTTCTATTGATTTTTCTTCATAAGTCACATATCTTGGCCTATTGGGATATTTAGGACTATTCAATAACACCTCTGCACAGCCAAAAATTTATGCCTCTAACACTTCATAACCGAATTTCGAAACCCAAATGATCCTAGGTTCTACTGCTTCCATCAAGAAAAATTTTGTGGAAACCAAGAAAGTGATGGTTTTTTTGTATCTTTCCACAACACTTCTTGGAATCATGTGTCTCTTAGTCATTCTTCTTTGGAATACTACAAAGAAGGTAGAAATTGCATCATCCTGAGGATTGATATCTCCAAGGCTTCTCATATAATTTTCTATTTGGTGTGCAACGGGCCTTGTACTTGACCAATTAACCTTTCCAATCATAGGAACTTTCCTCAAGAAGTAGAAGAGCAAACACATTACCAATATGCCATATTTGAATGCGTATTTCTTCTTCTTAATCTCCTTCAGATTCTCCATCAATTTTTTCCTAAGCAATTCACACAAGTTGTAATCAATGTTATTCTCAACCATTCCATGTGCCACATTAATTACGGTGGTAGAAATTGAATTATCTCTATTGGTGTAATAGATTTTGTATTTGATGAACATAGTTTCATACCTAACAGCAAAACTTCTAATAGGATTCACGGTGAGGGCTCTTTGATCAAATGTAGCACCGGTTTTCTCCATTACCTCTTTGTTCTTGGCAGATTTTAGGACTAGAACCAGTCTAGTAGACCATAAACTGGTTATCTCTCTTATTATTTCCTTTTTAATCATGTGAGGGCCATCAGTACACACAAATTGGTCATGAATTCTCCTTAGTGCCATCCTAATCCACATGTTGTCATAGAAGAAATTGGGAAATCTTTACCACACATCTAATTTCTTTTCAACTAAGGCTTTGTACTCTAGCTTCAAGGTGAAATCCTCTCCAACTAACTCATTTTCCCATTATTCCCCAAGCTTAGTGGGTAAATGTTATCCATGCTACCATGAATATATTCCCTAATATCCTTAGTTGGTAAAAACCCATAAGGTATATGCGAAAATGCACCTAATGAGTCATCTTATATAGCTTTGGCAGGGTATCTTTTGATTTTAGGTTGTGGTTTCTATGAAACTTCTACAACCCTTGGTTTTTCCATTATAAAATGTATTCAAAATGCTTTCAAACAACAATTCCAAAAAACTAGGGTATGTAGGATTCACTACATACCTTTTACTTTGCTTTGTTGAACTAGGGTTTTGATGCTTTGAGCTCTAAATCGCCTTTTTCACTTCAAATTCACTTCTTGTTGCTATATTCTCCTTCTAATATTTTTGATGAAATGAATTTTCCTTGTCTAATTTTCTTATGGCCCTTTGATTTGACCTAATTTTGCAATAAATGCCTCATTCCATAAATATAACAACCCTAAAAACTATATGCACATTCCTCTTCTCAAGCTCTGTAAATCTCTGCATTAGCATATTTCCTTTTGTAATCTTCTCTAACAGATCAAAAATTTCATTCTTCATATCTTCATGTTGTGGGTTCGGCACCTCTTTTCTGGTGACGAACATAAGATATTCATTGAAAATCCCCTAAGCCATAACTCTAGGCTTAGTTTTCAAAGGAAACATCTACACCAAAGGATGGTACAAACTCTTCCTTATTCTCAGTATCCTCTTCATTTCTCTAGATCTTTTCTATTTCCTTCTTTACTTCAACTAGATCAACCTTTTTGACCGGTCCATTCCTCTTTACCAAATTATCATTCCTTGTATTTATGTTTCTGTAAAACTTATCAATATGTCTAGGTCTGCTGAAATTGTTGCATATGACATTTCTTTGAGAATTATTCCTTTCATTAATTCTAGAAATACATTTATTAGCCTTGTGTCCAAATCCATAACATGTATAATAGTAACCATTGAAGGATCGAATCATTCTACTATTATTATATCTAAACCACCAAAAAGATGATATGGCTAAAAAGGAAAGAGGATTCCCCCAAATAGGCTCCTAGATTTTTTCACCTAGGAGCTTGGTTTATAAGGAATGGCACTCTTTCACCTAATGATATGCTTTTGGGTGATTTCATTCAAAGATAGGGGTTGAATAGGGTTTTTTTGTGTGTGATGAAGTGTGTCTAAATGTTGAAATGTAATGAAACTAATCTAACTATGAAATGTAAACAAAGAAAATGTAAACTATGTACAAACTAAACTAAATGACCTAAATGTATGCAAACTGGAAACAAAACTTGGGATAACATAAGTGGTGCACCTGGGAATTGAAAGTTGCAGAAAGGGGGCTCTAGAATCCACTTAAATTTGTTGGAAATGCTCACTGGGACATTTATGCCAGAATGGGTGACCTAGTCCTCTTCCCGAGAAACTTTGTTGGAATAGGTTTCTGGAAAAAGGGTGTCCAAATCTACAAAAAACCGTAAAAATAGGTTCAGAGGGACTAGGTTGCCATTGTTGGCGACCTAGTCCACTTTTGAATTTTTGAGAATTCGCAAGTAGAAATGGGATTTGTGTCACCAAAAAGTGTAGCCTTTGACACTTTTCACTCATTTGGACCCTTTCCTATGGATTTTGGACCCTTTTCAACATCTTTTTACCCCTTTCCAAACCTTGTGTCAAGGTAAATTTTAAGGTGTTTTAAAATATTTTCACACTTTCCTAAGCTTGTCATCATTTAATCAACCCTTTCTTATGCTATAATGACCCCTTAATGCACATGCATGCCTTACTTTAGTGTGTTTTGTGAGACAATCCCGACAAGCAACAATAATTGCACTTTAATGCCCGACAACCAATGAAAAATGCCTAGGTGAACTAGGTCTCCACCTTGGGCAACCTAGTCCCATGTGGCTTAAAATTCAAATTTAACTTAAAATTATTTCAGGATTTTGTCTCCTAAACCCTAAGGTCGGCTTGTATGGTGTTATTTTTGGGGAAATTAGGGTACAACTTGTATAAATTAAGGTTTTTCCCCTCATTTTGCACTTCTTCCATTTCATTTTCTCCTATCTCATTCTTCTACTCTCCAACATTATTCTCAAGCAAGCTAGGGATTGAGTAGTCTAAGTCAACAATACATCTCTCAAGAAGCATCCAAGGGTTGAATCCTCCATTGTTTCAACTCAAGATCAATCATCATGGCAAGGTAAACTCCATTATTTCATTCTTCTTTAATTTATTTCATCATTCTGGTTTGATTACTCAAAAGGGGTTTGACCAAGGCAAACCCCCATGCCTTAACAATCAACAAGTTTTCCCTCTTAGTGTGATTTGCAGGTATTGTATGCATATTTGGCAAAGAACCAAGGTGGAATAAGCTTAAAAAACTTGTCTAAGCTCTTCAAGGTTGGATAAACCCTAGTTCAAGCTTGGAGAACACTTGCAGACCAGAATCTTCACTTTTGAGACCAGATACCAAGAGGAGCAAAAAGTGCAGACTGAAGGCTTCTATTTCCACTTTTTGATCTTCAAAAATTTAGAAGCGGACTAAGTCACCAATAATGGAAACCTAGTCCCACTTAACCTATTTTTTAGATATTTTTGGAGATCTGGATACCCTTTTGGCTGAAACGGGCTCTCATGTGGTTTTCCAGTTTTGGGACTAGGTCATCCAGAATGGTATAAGTGTCCCAATAGGCTTAAATCTCAGCATCAGGAGCATTTCTAGCACCTGATCTAGTCTGCAACTCATTTCTAGGTGCACCCCTTTAGTTTCATTCATTTCTATAATAGTTTGTTTATGTTTCTTAGGTTATTTGCATATCATTATGTGTTTTCTAACACGTTTGCCTTCTCTAGGTTTTACATTAATAGTTAGTTTCTATTTTCCATTTCCAACACTTATACACATTCCACACACACATCACAACACCTATACCAACCCCCCAACCTCTTTGAATGAACCCTAAAATGAAAAGGTGTGAAAGAGAGATCATTTCTCACTAGCTTCTAGGTGAAAAACCTTAGAGGATCATTGGGGAATCATCTTTCTCTATTTCATTTTTGGTGGTTCATTTTGGTGAGCCTGACATCCGCATCCCTTCCTTTCTGATTTAGATTTTTTCATCCTAAAATTAGCTTGCATTGCATGTTGCATTAGTGAAGTTGCATTCTAAGGTTGTAAAACTTTGCATTAGTGAAAGTGCATATAGGTTGCATCTTTTGCATCTAAAATCATTAAACATTTTTTAAATTTCGCATTTTTATCTTAGATCTACATTATACAATATAGAAACCACCTACACCCCTCAAAATCTTCTACAAAAACTAAAAAAATCACCAGTAGGACTAAGTCGCCACCTTGGGCAGCCTAGTCCCTTCAAGCTTCTGAAATTGCCCTTTACAAAGCTAAAAAGCCAATTTTTAAGCTTATGTTTTATGCCATCACCTACCTGTATCAATTGGTTGTGTTTATATTACATTAATTTCATTAAATTTAGCTTAAATTATCTCATTTCATGTATTTCTTAGTTTCAATTTTTCATATACTACATTTCTTTTTCAGATTGTTGCATAGTGTAATTAGAAAACTATCTTGTTTCCCATCTGAAAAATTTCATTTCAACAATTTACTTTAAATCATTGCATTGCATTCTCTTTCCCTTCTCTTCATGCCATGTTTTCTTTTAAACGATATGGCTTTGATTTGGTTTCAAATGGACTGCATAAATACATCATTCTTTCTTATGAGTTCAATGTAGATTACAATAATGAATTGATTAAAGAACATGTTAATAACCAAACCATTGACATAATTTTAACATTGCATTACCCCTCGCAATGAGGAAATTTGTGTTGACAATCATAACAATCATACTTGTGCTTCTCCCTACACCTCTCCTATTAGTGACGAAGGTATTTTGGTGACAGAAGATACAAGCATTGATGGTATTGATTGTCCCTCTCCTCATCCCCCTTTTCCAAACATTAAACAACAAAAATTTCTAAAAAACTCCCTTACATAGTCTCTCTAACCATAACAAGCAAACTTGTCCTTCTCCAAATATCCCTCCTCGATGCAAAGAGGATAGGTTTGTGTTAGAAGATACATCTATTACAAGTCATGAGACTCTTGACCCTCCCTTCCCTCATGCTCTCACTCCTTGGGATAACCTATTTCAAAATTATAATGTTCCTTCTCTTGATGCCTCCCCTCCCTGTGTTGAAGCTAGTGATGAACCTCTTCCAAAATCTCCTACTAGAGTAGATAGTATGGAAAAAGAGAATGAGACCTTTGAAAATCAAATAAAACCCTCTCCTCATCATTCCACTCTTCCCTCTCACATAATTGATCATTCCCCTACTTGTGATGATGTCATTTTAGAAGACACAATCCTTGAATGTCAAAAACATGTGGCTTATTGTTCTCCTAAAATCTCTCCTCCTAGGGAGGACATCGTGATGCCAGCCAAGGATAATATTGGCTCTCCTTCCCAAGGGGATGTTAATATTATTCAACCTCAACTCATCCTCTACCCACCTTCAAACAAACCTTCAACTCTAGTTCCCAACCCAAATTCATTCTCTACCCACCTACCCATAATGTGTCACAACAACCGAGTCCTAATATTGTTGCTCATACACATTACACTAGAAATAAGCCATGACCACAACAACCCACCCCCACACCCTTACCTTTTCCTAATCCCATTGATGAGTCTAGTTTATGGTCTAATTATTGATAGGTTTGTTATCTGTTTCCTACAGTTGTCTTAAGACTTTGATACTTGGGAGTTGATCTTTTCATAATATTTCCTTGAAACTATAGACTTTGGACATGAGTTTATTTTCATAATTTTCAAATGATATTGACATGCTATATGAACTGATTGTGTTAACTTTGCATGTGATTAATGAATGTCACTTTAAAATGATTATGGATATGAGGTTGTTGTGCGTGCTAGCATTGTTATGCAGATAATTTGAAGCCTGCAATTCAAGAAGATTTTGCCAGCTAGTTGTGTGCCATATCGGTCAACAAGGTGGTCATTTAATGAAGGGAAGACTCCTGACGGTTGGAGATTCCTCATGCAAATCAAAGTGTAACCGCCTTATAATGGTCTTAAATGTTTTTGATTGATCGTTGGCATTATTGTTATGCCAGAGTCGTGTTAAGGAAAGCATGTCTGATAGATTTTGTGCATGTGTAGTTGCCCCTACGCTTTTCGATGCTTTCCCTAATGTGGCATCCTTCCTGTTTTGTTGGAGTTGACCACCTTGCTAGGTGGTTGGATAAATAATGCTCTAATGTTCCTTCTGAGCTCTCAGATAAAAAATAGAAGATTGTTTAATTTGATGTAATCACTCTCTTGAGCTTTTCAGTAATACAGTCATGTTGCTCATTTGTATTCTTGTTTTCCAGTAAATGAAATGAAGGTATAAGTTTGTGCATCTAAGTCTATCTTAGTTTTAGGGAATACTTATCCAAGGGGGGCCACTTGGTGAGTATTTCTTCCTTTAGCTTAGCTTAGTTTAGTTGTTATTGTATGTTTAGTTATTAGTTAAGAATTTGGCACTGACTGTTCCTACAGCCACTAGAATTCCATTTTGTGATTGTTCCTACAGCCAAAGCAGACAGAGAAGTTTCCCATTTGTTCACTTATATTTTCATTTTTGTCATGCATTTCAGTTTAGCCTAGTTATTGGTTGATGCTCAGCATTTATGTTATTTCCTTCCAAGAATTTTACCTTCAGTACTATGTCTTTCTTAGTTGTAGGATGAATATGCTACTTTGGATTCCTAGTGCACATACAGTACTGACCCGTTTCAATTTTATGTCCCTGGGTTGACAATTTAAATTCACCTTCATGATTATTGAGATAGTTATTCAGGTTAGATGTCAAATCTCTGAATCATATCTGTAAAGGCTTAGTTGTTAAAATATTATAGGAGGCCAACATTTTTGGCGTCATTGTCGGGGATGGTGTCAAACTAGGAAGTTCTTGGGATTCATTGATAGTTTTCCTTGTTGTCGTATTTCTGGAAGTTTGTTCTTAGTATACCCCTCATTTAGAAGAGTTATGAACTGCTTATTCTTTTTCCAATTCTTTGTGTGAGTTGGTTGATAGTGAATTAATGTTGTATGCATAGAGAAAGAAGAAGAGATGCTTGTGGGAGATTCCTTCCTAACAATCCCGATCTATTCTAGATATTTGAGTATCAAAACTTGCCAAGAAACAAAGAAGAAGAAGAATAAGAACCACACCTCTTTGTTGATACATTTCCAGATCAGACCAATTCTAAAGTTTCCTCTGAAGATCAAAATCTGTTTGAAGACCCTTTTGCTTTGGAACTTCATCGAGCAGGCATGGGCGATGCAAATGGAAATGGACCTAATAGACCTAATCGACCAGATTTTCCTTTCCCTATTGCTCATCAAAATGAAGTAGAAAACCTCAAGAATATCCCTTCTTCAGTCCTTCCTAAGTTCTATGGACTCATCATAGAAGATCACGATACATTATTGTTTGAGTTTGATATACTTTGTAGAAGTTATGAATATACCACTGATGCCCATAGACTTAAGCTATTCCCTACCACTTTGAAAGAAGTTGCATTAAGATGGTTCATGAGCCTATGCAGAGATACTGTGGAAACTTGGGAAGACATGAAGACAAAGTTCCTTGAGAAATTCAAATATTATTGTAGAGGAAATGACATGAGAGGAGATGACATTTTTAGAATGCAGCAAAAGGAGGATGAGAGCCTAGAGGATTACATTTCAAGGTTTTCATTTTGCCTACAGAAATTTCCACACCATACACTAAATGAAGAATCAGAGAAGTTTCTTTTCTTGAGAGGAATTAATGATAGTTGCATAAATGCCTTGGACCTGATAGGAGGAGGATATATCACCCAAGTTCCTTGCGAGGATATCAAGAAGATATGTCAGAACTATTATAGGGCTACTTCAAAGAAGGGGAGAGCTTACCAATCTTCTATGGGTAAGTCATCCACCAGTGAATTTTCAAGGATGGAGATTACTCACTTGCTGACAGATTTCAAGCAGGACATCATAAAAATTATGGCTACTCAATTGGATTCACTTCAGCCTAAAAAGAAACAAGAGGAGGCAGAGGCAATGTTGGCAGAATATTGCCCTTATTGCAGACAAAAGAAGAAGGATTGCAAATACAAGATGATAGCTACTGTTGATAGCAAGAATATGGAACCCGAGTTCAAGCCAATCCAAGGTGAAGATGACCAAGTCTACTATGTTACACAAAGGAGGCCTTGGGCTCCAAGATAGGGTATGTCACTTGATCCACTATCTTTGGTTGGGCCATATTTTAATTTGTATTCATCTAGTAATCAATGGAAACCCCCATATCCATCCAATTATGGAGGATATCCACCACAACATTAGAGTAACCCTCCACATGCTTGGCCCGATCACCAAAACTCTCCACCCTAGTAGCAGCAACCTCAGGGGAATTGGCAATAGTTTCAAGGAAATTGGCAGCAACCATCTCAATGGAAGGGGGACAGTAATGGCCAAACCAGTCAACCAATTACATGCAACCACCTTCTCAGCCTCAGAAACCTACTATAATTCCTCCTCCTACTAATCCAAGTTCAAATGCACCTAAACCTACTCAGCTACCAGCCCAACCCACACCTAAACCAAATAATAAACCACAGCAGCAACCAATATACTCTATTGATCCAAATCAATTCCCAACATATGTTGTGAGTGTAAGTGACATCTATTTGCATTCAGGAACTACTTTTCCATCCCCTTCCACACCCATTATCACTAATATTCTTATGGAAGAGGAGGATCCTCTAAATGCCTTTGTTCAGCCAAGTGCACCTAAAAATATTGAGCCAGTCTCATTCAAGTAGACCAAGCCAAAACCACCATTTCCTCAGAGGTTGGAAACTGTGAAACAAAAGGAAGAAAAGGAGGACATAAATTTTGACATTCTAGATCAATTGAAGCATATATGTGTCCAAATATCTCTATTTCAAGCCATAAAATATGTTCCCATATATGGCAAGGCAATCAAGGAAGCATGCCTTAAGAATCCAAGGAGGAAGAAGAAAGACCCCATGACTACAGTTCATGTGGTGGGATAGCTTGCTGACATTATGCTCGGGAAAGTGATTGTTCCCAAGTATAATGATCCAAGGAGTCTCGTGGTAGGACTTTTTATAAATGGGATGCAGATAAAGAATGCTCTAATTGATTTGGGAGCAGCAATAAACATGATGACTAAGGACATCCTGCAATAACTAAATATTGTAAGCATGAGACCTACTCCTACTGTCCTGCAGCTTGTTGAAAATTCTATTGTTATGCCTGATGGTATAGTGGAAGATCTATTAGTAACTCTAGACTCTTGGGAGTACCCAACAAATTTTATGATTCTTTCTCCTAAAGCCACACTAGGCAGGTACCCCATTATTCTTGGAAGACCACGGTTAGCAACAGCAGATGCTTATATTGGATGTAAAATAGGAGAAATGACCATTTATGATGGAAAGAGCACCAAAAATCTTGTTCTCTACCCTCCTGCTTAGCCATCTTGTGATAAGGATGATCTAGTATGGTCACATGTTGGTGAAGAGGCCGAGGAAGTTAATTTTGTGACGCAGCTTATGATGTTCAGCAAAATCCCTTTCCTACAGCTTCAAGATGAAGATGAAATATCATCTAACATAATTTAGTACCATTATGAGGTAGAGGAATCATCACCTTCTCAAGTATCTGATTTTGTCGATACAGTGAAAACACTCTTGGTCGCTCTTCCTGCAGTCACTCTTCCTGCAGTTGCTCGTCCTGCAAATGCCTTTCCTGCAGCTGAATTTCCTACAGCAACAAGTATTTTTCATGCATTACTGCCATATGAACTCAAGGTACCAAGCATTAGTGAAGAATATATGGTAGAATTAACTACACAAGTGCAAATATCATAAGGGAAATATTTGAATATCAACAGTAAATTGAGTGAAGAACAATAGTTGTCATTGGCAAACTTACTGAAGACCCACCAAAATGAATTTGCATGGGACTATCATAATATGAAGGGATTGGATCCTAATCTTTGCACTCATAGGATATACATAAGAGATTATTGTACACCCGTTAGGTAGCCACAAAGAAGAATTAACCTTGCATTGAGAGAAATAGTAAAGGGGGAACTACAAAAATTGTTAGATGCAGGATTTATCCACCCCATTTTAGATAGCCAGTGGGTGTCCCCATTGGTGATTGTGCCCAAAAAATGAGGGAATTGGTGAGTTTTTATTGACTGCAGGGAAGTTAACTCTACCATCAAAAAATACCATTTTCCCTTGCCATTCATAAATCAAGTTCTAGACTCACTTGCAGGAAAGCAGCACTTTTCTTTTCTTGATGGATTCAGTGGATACAACCATATCCAAATTGCATCAGAAGACCAAGAGAATACCAAATTTACCTACACATGGGGGACCTATGCCTATTCAGTACTTCCCTTTGGCTTATGCAATGCACCTGCAACTTTTTAGAGGGCAGTCATTAGCATCTTTTCATATATCTCTCACGATTGCATAGAAATTTATATGGATGATTTCACTACTTATGGTGTTGATTTCAATGAAGCATTGGAAAATCTTAAGATATTCCTACAAATATTTGAAGATCACAATCTATCTTTAAATAGTGAAAGTGTTTCATGATGATGCAAGAAGGTGTAGTTCTTGGCCACTACATCTCTTGCAAAGGAATTAAAGTAGATCCTGCAAAGATTGAGGTAATTACCAATATGCCTATCCCTGCAAAACAAAAAGATATAAGGATTTTCTTAGGACATGTAGGTTATTACAAGAGGTTCATCAAATACTTCAAAAAAATGGCAGCACCATTGTATAATCTCCTAACTAAAGATGTTGAGTTCCAATGGACAAAAGGTTGTGACAAGGCATTTTTTGACTTGAAAGTAGTTTTAACTCATGCTCCTATACTCAAGGGACCTAATTGGGATTTTCCTTTTCACATACATACAGATGCATCAGACTATCCTATAGGATCAGTCCTAGGATAGAAAGAAGGAGCTATTGAAAACACCATTTACTTTGTTAGCAAAAATTTGCAAGGAGTTGAATTCAACTATACCGTGACAGAAAATAAATGCTAGTAGTGCTCTATGCTTTAAACAAATTTAGACATTACATAACCGGCTACCAAATCTTTGTGCACACCGATCATGCAGCCATTAGATACCTCATGAATAAACCTCTGATTTCAGGAAGGCTAGCAAGATGGTTATTGTTGATGCAGGAATTTAACATAACCATTGTAGACAAACTAGGGAAAGCCAATGTTGTTACAGATTTTATTTCAAGGCTGACCACATCATAGGACAATCAAGTCATAAATGATTCTTTCCCTGATGAGCACTTATTTTTCATCAGTGTGCAGACACCTTGGTATGCTGACATAGCTAATTTTCTGGTCACAGGGAGAGTCCCTCCTCACTTTTCTCCAAAAGAGAGGAGAGTGCTCATTGAAAAATATTTTCCTTTATCATGAATTTTTGGATGCTTGTTCTACACTGGACCTGATTAGGTCATGAGGAGATGTGTGAGGGAAGATGAGACATATGATATTCTGCATGCATGCCATAATGAACCCTGTGGAGGAAATTTTGCAGCCAAGAGGACAACAATGAAGATTTTGAACATAGGATATTACTGGCTAACACTCCACAAGGATGTAAGGAGATATACAAGGAAGTGTGACAGATGCCAAAGGATGGGTCATCCAACCAAATCTGATGAGATGCCACTTTACCCCCCAAGTAGTAATCACTCAATTTGATAAGTGGGGACTGGATTTTGTAGGACCCATTGATCCTCCATCAAAAGGTAAATCCTATATTTTGGTATGCACTGATTATTTAACTAAATGGGTAGTAGTTAAGGCCATGAAGCATGCAAGAGATAACAAGGTTGCAAAATTTTTGTATGAAGAAATTTCCACACGATATGGGGTTAAAAGAGAGATAGTAACTGATCAAGGGACTCAATTCACTTCAACCCTTGTTATAGCACTCATCAATGAGTACAACATTAGGCATAGGAAGTCTACTCCTTATCACCCCCAGTCCAATGGCTAAGTTGAGGTGATCAACAGATAAATTGAAGCCATTCTGACCAAAATGGTAGCTATCCATAAAAATGATTGGGCAAGCAGGCTACCAAAAGTTGTTTAGGCCTACAAAACCACCTAGAAAACAACTACAGGATTCACTCCATTTCAGCTACTGTATGGAAAGACAGCCATGATGCCCATTGAATTTGAGCATAAGACTCTTAGGACTACAATAGAATTGAGCATGGATATTTTTGAAGCACAAAGAGATAGAGTCATGTAGTTGAATTCTTTGGATAAGATGAGGAACGTAGATTTTCATCACACAGAGGTAGTGCAGACTCAGTGAATATAGTGGCATGATAAATTCATCAAGCATAAGAAATTTTAGCCTGGAGATTGGGCACTGCTCTATGACTCAAGATATCAAGATAATGCAAGAAAATTATAGACAAGATGGCTTGGCCCATATGACATGGCTGAAGTATTTTCAAATGGAGTTGTTCATCTTACTACCATTGACCCTGTCTGGTTTAAGTTGTTGGTGAATGGTCATCACATGAGATTGTTTCACAAGCCAACTTCCAAGGAAGAATTCCTACAACAATTCACTCAGTATGCAGCACCCAAACTTCCTACAGCCGAAGGAAGTGGACCTAGTGTCCCTTCTTCCAACTAATTAAGGTACGTAACTTCTCATAATAAATATTCCCACCTTGTGGGGGTCCACTTCTTCACCCATCCACCCATTCATTCCACATTTCTCTCTCTTACACCTTGCCACCATCATTTCACTTCACTTCATTTCATTCCACCTCATTCTGCTCTGCTCTCATTAATTGCTCAACTCATTTCTTGAAAAGTGACCGATACTTTCTCCATGATCTTTGCAATAAATCTTTCATGAATTCAAGTACGTGCACATCAATTTTTATATCTTAATTATCTTTTAGTGCATTTATTTAATTGATGTGAATTAATATGGAATGTTCATCATAGCATGCAATTATTCCCTACCCCTGTCAAATCAACATTCCACCTCACATGTGAGGACACATGTGCTAATTTAGGTTGGGCGGGATGTGTCAATACCATGTCTGCATGTTTGTCTGTGTTGGTTCATTTTAGCAAAATTTATTGATCCAATTTGAATTTTCAGTAAGTGACAGCTCATATGTGTGAAATGACAATTCTCTGCTGCCATTTTCCTTAATCATAGCCTACATCTATTACTCTTTTATTTATTTTATTGCTCCTGTCACAATCTAAGCCAAAAGGAAAAATTCAAATGACACCAGTATTGAAAATTTAGCAGAGTTGTAGGAAGGAGAAGTTTGGCATTCAGACAAAATTGTAGGAAGAAAACCTTGCAGAGTAATTGTTTGATTGTAGATAATGGGAGGTAGGTTGATTCAAATGAACCCACAGTTCATGATTTTTTATTACAATATGCGCCTTGCATGGCTGAGTTTAGAAACTATGGATGGCTAGACTATTTCTTAAATTTGAATGGTTTTGATGAAGATTTTGCATTGGAATTCTCTCAGACATTGTTTGAAGGAAAGGCCATGGTGAAAGGGTTGGAAGTCATAGCTATGGAGGAAATAATTGCAGAAGTTAGTGGGTTACCTTCTGACAACAAAAATTATCTTGCCGCCAGGGATGTCAGGTTGACAAGGGCCAAATTTACAGAACCTAATGACCCTTCGTTGAGCATAGAAAAAAAAGGAGCAAAGAGGACTTCTCTGCCTGAGCAATGGAAGCAAGTTGCAGTCTATGTCATCAAGTATATCACTTGCGAAGGTCGTCAGTCAAATTTGCATTTTGTGCATTTTAAGCTCCTGAACCACATGAGGTACGAAAGGAGAATGAATGTGCCCAATGTTTTATTCCATCTTCTTTCGATCATGGCAATAGAGACCCAGAAAGGTAGGGACAATTTTTTTTCCCACCATTGTCTGATTAAACTATTAGTGTAAAAATATCTGCATGATGTGTCTGATATTTTTTGGGAAGAATTTTTAAATATTGATCAAATTAGACCAGAAAATTTGTGGCCTAGGGTTTTTCCTCAACCTCGTAGGGTTGGGAGAAGAAGGAGAAATGTTGGGGCCACTCTTGGTGCCTCAACTTCTGATGCAAGCCCTAGTGGAAACCCTCTTGTAGCCACATAAACTATTGAGATTAGTTCTTCTGAGGCAGAGCATTTTGATAAAGAGAGTTCCTCTCCTGAATCCAATGATGATGTTCCTCTTGGAAAATTAATGAAAACTAGGGCATGTAAGAGGAAGGCATAACTAAAGGAAGGAAAAGATAAAAAATAAAATGGTAGAGAAGGAAGTGCCAAGCTCCAAGAAACGAAAAAGTTGACACTATTCTTCCTGTGGAAAAGGAAAATCAAAGAAACCCTCCCAGAAAATTAAATTCAGCTAAGCCATTCATTGGGGTATCTCCCGAGGGAATCCCTAAACCTAGGAAGTCATCATGGGAGGATATAAAAACTCTAATGGAGCATGTAAATGTAGAGGAAAAGGATGTGTTCGAGGAAGCAACAAATTTAACACTGGCAGATCTTGCCGACATTGTAGAGCAAGTTGAAAACTAGGCGTGTGAATAAAATTAGGATCTCCTACAACAAGAATTATTGTAGCATGAGCAAGAACAAGAATAAGAGGCCCTACAAATTGAAACAAGAGAACAAGAACTTGAAGCCCTGTAGCCAAAATTGGCTGAGAAAATAGAAGCCCTGTAGTTGGTACTCTACCAAGAGAAAACACAAGTGCTAGATAAAATAATGGTAGGAGTACATAGGCCTTTTGGTTTTTCAATGAACATGTTAATCCTAAATTTATGGAAATAAATATAAAGAAGGGAAGCAGAATGGAAAGCAGAAAAATGTAGGCTAAAGAAGAAAATTGAATACAAAGATGAGGAGATTGAGGATAAAAATGAAGAGATTGTTGTTTTGAAGAAGAAGAAGGTGGATGACATGATAACTTTAGTATCACAGATACAAGAATGCAGAGCTCCTCTGAGGGTTTGTGCCATGTATTTAGAGGAGAAGCATCTTTCTTTCAAATTTGCAAATATTGTTTCAGGTTTGAACCCCTCCATTGAGACCCCTACTGAATTTTTCAATGCTTTTCGGATTGCTTCTCCTGAGATGAAAAAATTGTTGTGTGAATTTTATTTACATAATTTTGTTATAACCAAAGACCATGAGTCGAATCCACTATTATATGTTGGGGATGTCCAATTGCGGGCATTCATGTCTTAGATACAAAATAAAGTAAGTTGGGGAAATTAGTATAGGGCTTATAGGCAAGTTGAATCCAGCATTCCCCTACCCATTAGGGCTAAGTCTAGACATCCAAGAGATATTTTTAAGGATTGGCACCGAATTTTATATTGGCCAAGCTATAACTGCAGGATCATGTCTGAGAGAGAGGTAGTTTACAAAGAATATGAAGAGATGGCAAGAACCACAAGAGACTCTGAAATGGGATACCTATCGCAAAGATGGAATACCCTATATGATGATTTGAAGCAAGTAGGGCCTCATTCCATGCACAACTATATTGCAGTACTCAAAATAATTGATAGGTATATACAGCTTGGAAGAATAAAAGAGAAATTTTGGCTTCCACAAATTTTTTAGCCTCCTATTCTATTGTGGACAGTGCCAAACTATAGGTTTTACAAGTATGAAATTGTTGATGAAAGACAGAGATGGAGCAGGATGGAGAGACAACAAGGATTCTATTAGGATCCTAATTCAGATATAGTAGAAACAGATGTGGGACACCTTGCAGTTGCCAATTTTAGAGCTTTGACCAAACAAAAGCACAACTCTTCCTCTGTTGGAGGACTAGCAAGACATTAGGTTGGGGGGAATGATGAGTCTAGTTTATGGTCTAATTATTGATTGGGTTGTCTTTTTCCTACAATTGTCTTAAGACTTTGATACTTGGGAGTTGATCTTTTTGTAATATTTCCTTGAAACTAGACTTTGGACATGAGCTTATTTTCATAATTTTCAAATGATATTGACATGCTATATGAACTGAATGTGTTAAATTTGCATGTGATTAATGAATTTCGCTTTAAGATGATTATGGATATGCAGTTGTTGTTCGTGCTAAAATTGTTATGCAAATAATTTGAAGCCTGTAATTCAAGAAGATTTTGCCAGCTGGTTGTGTGCCATATCAGTCAACAAGGTGGTCATTTAATGAAGGGAAAACTCTTGACGGCTGGAGATTCCTCATCCAGATTGAATTGTAACTGCCTTATAATGGTCTTAAATTTTTTTTAGTGAGCATTGGAATTACTATTGTGCCAGAGTCGTGTTAAGGCAAGCATGTCTGATAAATTTTGTGCATGCGTAGGTGCCCCTGCTCTATTCTGCAATTTCCCTAATGTGGCATCCTCTATGTTTTGTTGGAGTTGACTGCCTTGCTAGGTGGTTAGATAAATAAGGCTCTGATGTTCCTGTAGACATCCAAATTTGACCACTTCCATATGGCCAAATTCATCTCCTTACACCTCTATGACATCAATATTAATTAATGTATTTATTTAATTAATATTCCACATTCTTCCTAAGGTTCCTAAAGTATTTAATTTAACAATTAAATACTTTATCCTTTATCCTTTCTTCTCTAAATTAAATAAAACATATCAATTATTTAATTTATTCATTTCCCCCTTGTCTAAATTTAAACCAATTTTAAATTCATCATTTTTCTCTCTCCTTGTCACATCTTCCATAACCCATCTTCTAATCTGGGTTAATTTAATTAATCCATCATTAAGATGTGCACCACTTAATCAAAGATTAATGTCACATCCTCCTACATTTCCCACTTTCTTCTAATCCCTCATTAATTTTCTTAATCATGTATTTGCACAATCCTAATCTAATCCTCTTTCTACATTTAGCATGCGTTTTTTGGTCAACCTTCACATCTTCCATATTTGGCATAGGTTCTCTTCCCCATGTGAATTTAAAATTCACTCTTTATTCCTCCAAGAATCTCCCTCTTCCCCATGAATTTAAAATACACTTTTGATTCCTCCAAGGAATCTCCTCTTCCCCATGTGATCATTGAAAGGTCACAACAAGTCACATGGAAGCCAAGAACCTTCCATTATAAGGGCCTTGGTTTATCCACAAGGCACTTTTCAACCTCCTCCATAAGAACCTCCTCTTATCCATAAGGTGCTTATCATATGAATTTTAAATTCATATTTATTATCCTGACCACCTTATCTTCTCCAATCATGTGAATTAAATATTCACATTTATTTCTCCAACCAATTCTCTCTTCTTCATGAGGATTTTTTGAGAAATACTAAAATTCCTCATATGTCACTTTCATCTTCATTTGGGGACAAGAAGTTCCTTTTTGAGGAAATATTCTCATCCCCAAAGGTACTTGCAAAGTACTTGTCCTTCCTCCACATCATTTGTCCTTCTTCCACATCATTTGTACCTTGTCCATCTCACCTTACCCCTTGGACAACTCACCCTCCATATGTCAAGATGTGAGAGCTTGTGAGTCCTCAACTCACCACAACCCTCCATCTTGGCCATGTGGTTCAATCCTGGCCATTGAATTCTCTAGAGAATTCAATTTCCTCTATAAATACCCCCCTCTTCCTTCATCAATGGATCTAGAGACTTCATGCATTTTAGTAGCCAACTTATGATTCTAAGCCATTCAAGCCTCCATTAAGAAAATTTTGCAACTTGCATCCTTTTTATTTTCTCATCACCTATCCACTCTTACCTTGCATTGACATCATTTCCCATCCATTTTCCATCACCTTGCCATCAAGGAGCATATATTTCAATCTAAATCAAGGGCCAACCAAGGAGATTAGCACAAAAAGGTATAAACATTTTCATCAGTTTTATCCCTCTTTTGTGATTTACTTAGGCTAATCATTGAGGTGGTCTTGTGTTCTTTTATTTGCATTTTTAGTTAGTTTTGCATATTTAGGAGTAAAAAATGCATGCACACATTTTTGGCACGCCTGGTGGGACCCACAAATGGGTCATTTTCTTTTATAGTTTGCTATTTATTTGCATTTTTTTCAGGTTCAAGTGATGCAAAAAACCAACTACACCTCGGTAGAACTGACTACACCCCATCGGAACTGGCCACACCCAAGCATAGACGCCCCTTGGTGGAAACTTTTAATTTTTTTTATTTGCTGACTGTGTTTTTTTGTAGGTTCGGATGACACAAAAAATCGGCCACGCCCGGGCATAGACGCCCCTCAGTAGAAACATTTTCATTTTTTGTTGACTGTGTTTTGTGCAGGTTCAGGTAACGTAGAAAACCGACTACACCCCGGCAGAACTGACTACACCCCTGTAGAACTAGCCATGCCTAGGCATAGACACCCCTCGATAAAAACTATATCATTTTCGCCCACTATCTGACTCGAGGGGTGACCATGTTCGGTAGAGACGCTTGTCTGGGAAAAAACCAGCATCGGAAGGTCTTTGTTATCATCAGAGAGCCAAAAACGCCCTAGCAGAACTGACTACACCCTAGCAAAATTGGCCATGCCCTAGAAATGGTGGCCATGCCCGGGCACAAATGCCTCTCTACAGAAAAAACAACATTTTTCTCTCTATTTTCACTAACAGAGGCGGCCAAGTCCGAACGGAAGGTAAAAAACAGTGTTTTTCTACATTTTCAGACTCTATTTTTTTATGGATTTATTAATACTAACCCCCTAACTTTTCTTTTTGGTGATTGTGAAGGGTTTTATACTAATGTTTGTGTAGTAAATTTATGATTGACAAAGATCGGTGAAAAACTAATAATTTGTTTCTTGCAAGACAAGAGGACCATTAGTTAGTTGTTTGTTTTCATTTATTTTGCACTAATTAGGCACATAGATTAAGTAGGAAGGGTTAAAAAAATTGTTTTCTTTGCCTAAAAATTAAACTACCGGCTTATCCAATCCCCTTGTGCCATTTGACTATCCTAGATGAAGAGAAATCATAGCTTACTTTGTTCTTTGTGTTACCCAAGGGGGTGGAAAACATTCAAGCTTTCCCCTTGCACTTTGTGTGAGCCTTAGGAGTAGCCAAAAATGATTAACACTTTTTTTTTAGTGGTACCTTCTTGGGGATTTCATCACCCCAAGGGATGATCCCGACCACATGTACCGGCAGGACATAAAAAGGGAGAGAAAGGAAGTTGTACCCCAATCCAGTTGCGTCATAACTGGCAGAGTGTCAAAGCTAGGGTGACGAACTAGTGTTCATGGTTTGGCCCTCACGTACTGTGTGTATATCAAGAACTCCTTAAATTGCCTTTTTTATCCTAGTTAGAGAATCGATTTGGCCATACCCTTCTTACTAATCTTAGGATTGTGTTGCTTGAACTATCTTTTTTGTGTAAAGCCAGTGCATATCTTACAAGTCAAGTCAGTTTTTCCACTTTGCCTATTGTTTTCAAGTGTTTCCAATCCTTTTCCATGGTCATTTTTCACCCAAGTCAAGTTAGCGGGGGTGACCGTGCCCTTGCAGAGCTGGCCACACCTCGAAAAACCGGGCCACACCTCGACAGAACCGGCCACACCTGAGCATAGACGATTCTCTGCACCAAAATTGCCATTTTTGACCCTTGTTTTCACCCAAAGGGTGGCCACACCCATAACCAAGTCATTTTTCAACATCTCCCCATCATTTCGTCAGTCCATTCCCCTATTTTGAACATCCATTCTACCATTTCGTTAACCCGTTCACCCATTTAGAGGATTCATTTTCCTTTTCCGTTAACCCGTTCACCCATTTAGAGGATTAATTTTCCCATTCTGTCAACCCATTCATCCACTTAGAAAGATCATTTGTCCATTTGGGGAATCCATTTTTCTAATCAAGGATCTGTTCCATCATTTACCAAGTCTATTTCACCATCCAGTGGGCTCGTTCTTGATTTGGACAAGTTCAAAAACCTTGCAGAGCCGACCACACCCCGATAGAACTAACTACGCCCTAGCAGGGGCGGCCATGCCCAGGCATAGTCGCCCCTCTGTATTAAAATCAATATTTTTCGCTCTCTATTTTCTACAGCCAACCTTGCCAGAGCCCAAACCATTGGGAATCTAAAACCTTTCCATTTGTTGAGATCTAAACACATTCACAATCATTCGTTCACCCCCAATTCATCCTTTAGTTCACTTGCATTTTCCAAAGGTCATTCAATCATCACCCGCATCATATAGGTACTCTTAAAGCATCTCTAGGTACCATCATCCATCATCACTTTATCAATCAAAATATTTTGAACTTTGTTTGAAGTCATTATCTGAATTGACTAAGGTGCTTCAATCTGATAGTCATCCTTGAGCATCTGCTTAGGATCGTTATCCATCCTAATTCCATCATCATTCTCAGCCCTATCAATCCCCTTCCATCTCAAGGTAGATTCGGCGTCGCGATCATCGATTCATCCCTTAATCTGATCAATCAACACCTTACATCATCAAGGGTGATCTACGAACCTAGTTTAGAAACCCTTCCAATCATCCAATCATTTGATCTTCAATTCAATTTCATCCAATCTTATCAATCATTTTATTGATCAAACCCAATGGAATCCAATCCTTATCCAACCATCCAATCAATTGATTCATCATATATCCTATCAATCAATCCAACATTCAATCCAATCCAACAATATTTATGAAATCCAAATCAATCAATCCAAATTATCATCTCGATCATCATTTAGAAGCTTAGTTGCATCTTACATCACTTATTTATTTTGCACATTCATGCCTGTTCAGACTCGTTCACAAACGAAAAAGTAAATGGCAGACCAACAGACCCAAGATTCCCAACCAAATATCCCTCAAGATCCCAATAACGTTCCAAGCAATCCACAAGATCCCCATTACGGCACCTCATTCCAATCGAACACCGATATCCAGAATACCACACCACCCGGTCGGTGACGAGGACATGGTCAACCAACCTGAAGTCATCATCGATGAATACCTCAATGATCTTGTTAATGTCCAGATGATAGATCATCTCCTAAATGAATGTGGAGATAAACATCTTGCCACCTTGCTTATGAGAGGATTCAAGCCACCATCCAACTTTGATACATCACAATATGTTGGTGCCCACACTCTTCTCGCACCCGTTGATCCAAAAACTTCACAAAATTTCCCAGGGAATTCATATGTCCCCAAAGGTGCTTCCGTGAAGAATTGGTATCATCCCAAATTTGGAAATTTTGTGATACATCAATTCCAAAGCTATCCTCATCTCCCCAACCACAACCTCTACTATCACGCCACCTGATCCAAATGACCTCTATGCTTATGGCATGCCATCATACATTCCATCTACTCCACTACTTCCAGTTCCACATCCTAGTCATCCACCTATCAATACTGGGGGCATACCCACCCTTGCATCAATGCCACCTCCAAGATTTGCACCCGTTAATAACTTACCACAACCTACCTTTCAGTAGCCTCCTACCAATAACCATCAATCCACCCCATTGCAAATACCACCTCAACAGACTATAACGGTTGTTGCTTTGTCTCTACCACCCGATCAACAACCATCCCAGCATAGCATTCCACAACAAAATGTCTCAGCTCCCACGCAACCCCCACATCAAGTAATACAAGTTGTATCCAAGAAGCCACAACCACCACATGGCACTTCCGTAGTCGTCCCCTAGCAACAACATATTCCATCTCACCAACAACAACCATAGCAGCGACCCCCACAATAGCATTTACATATCCCTACACAAACACAAAATAATTCTCTTACAAAATACCTTTATCATCCCTCTAGCACATACATTGCTCCATCCCATCTCAATTTGAATCCTCATCGGAATGCTCAAAACCAAATGTGCACCCAACCGCCACCTTACACCAATCCTTTGTAGTCACAGAATCACCCCTACCAGCAGACATCAAATCCACCCCCATACGTTACACAACAACCCACCATTATGCAACAATACCAATCTTATATGCACTACCTTTAGCAACAACAAGCCTACCAGCAGGGTGCACCTTTCATCCCCTATTACCAATAGCCATCATCACATCAACAAGGGGGTCCTACCTCCTTGTATAATCAAAATTATACACAATAGCAGGGCCCATCTCCTACTTCTTACTATCAACAGCAGACACCTTACCAACAAGTGGCTTCCACTCATCACAATCCATCATCATCTTATACACCTTCTTCTATCAATCAAAATCAACAAACGCATTTGTATCCATCTCAACCTGCCTATGATCCAACTGTGGCGGGGTCATCCTCATCAAACCCACAATACTATCCATATAATCGACCCACTTTCACTCCTACAACACCCGTCAATAAGGACTTGGAAGAGGTTAAAGCTACGTTGAAATATTTACAGGCTAGAATGGGAAAACAAACATTCAAGTTTGAGGACATCTATCCTTATCCTTTTGATCCTTCCATCTCCTTGATTACCTTCCCCAAGAACTTTGAGATACCGAAATTCGATAAGTATAAGGTAACCAAGGACCCCAAAGTCCATTTGCAATAATTTTATGCCCATTTCCAAGAGGTCATGCATAATGACAATTATCTCATCCAACTATTCCCTAAGAGTCTACAAGGGGTTTCCCTTAACTGGTTCATGGGCCTTGAAAAAGGATCCATCAAAACCTTTGTATAACTATTTGAGCAATTCATCTCCCACTTCTCTTTCAATCTGCAGAAGGACATTGACACGCTTGATCTCCTACAAGAAAATCAGCATGATGGAGAGACCTTTGATATATATCTGCAAAGTTGGCGTGCCCTAGCCAGTTGGATGAAGTCTCCACTGTCAGAAAAGGACATGGTCACATTGTTCATCAAAAATTCTCATCCGTACATGGCTCATAATTTTTGACTCCACTGCATCACTACTTTTGTAGCACTCGTAGAGAAGGGTCCCATCCTAGAATGAGCCCTTGTTGCTAAAGGGAAATTCAAACTTTTCAATTCTGATAAAGAGAAATCCTTTGGGGATAAGCCTCGATATTGGAATAAAAATATAAAAAAATTTAATGATGGTGTCACTAACACCAAACATGTTCAGGTGGCCACCACCTCACAAAAATATCCTCCTCAACAGCAACAATCAATCCCAAACATCATATTAGTGCCCCAAGGATCACCTCGGCAACAGTCAAACCAAAACAACCAAGGGGGCAACAAACAATAGTTCACTCAGTTGGGATAGCCCCTTAGCATTTTTTTTAACAAAATTCTGCAATCCAACTACCCCATTACTTATCCTATCACCAAGCCCCTCGATGAGTCCAAGCCCAAGCTGACTTGGTTCAAAGAGAACTAATATTGTGACTTCCACAAGATCAAAAGGCATACATTGGATAAGTGTCAAGGACTAAAAACCTATGTTTAAAGTCTAATAGATCGGGGGTGAGATTCATGTGAATGCTAACATGGCATCTTCATCCAATGCTTAGCTCCAAATATACCAAAAAAATTTCCCAAGCACAATTAGGGTCCCAGTACATCCAATTCTAATCCTGGCCTTAGCAGCAACAACAACAATAATCAAAATAACAGCACAAATAATGTCAACTATAAAAATATGTCATACAATTACCAAGGTGTGGTCACATACGTCGAACAAGTGGAGCCACGTTTAACCATGATACATGTCAAAGGAAAAGTTCCACAATGTGTTGTTACCACCCATCGAACCCGCATCATGGTCCCAACTGCTCCTTCATCCAGCCAGCTGCCATTCGTCAGTTCACAATACAACATCCTTGACCACTTGGGCAAGACTTCAACTCGGATTTCTATCCTAGATTCACTTAGGTCTTCCCTCGTGCATCAGGACATCTTGAACAAAGACTTACAAAACACCCAATTCCCTGACAATATCAATCCTAGACAGTTTCAAGCATTGGTAGGAAATCTATCCACATCCTACCAATTAGGGTTCAGTCAGAAGGCCATTACATGCCTTGACTCAAGCCATAATCATCCCCTTCACCTTGAGGTTGGGGTGAATTGTCAAAAAGTGAAAAGGGTATCAGTAGATAATGGTTCGACCCTAAATCTTTGTATGTTAAAGTTCATACAATAGGTGGGATACACCCAGACTAACCTAAATAATCAGGTAATCACCATTAAGGCATATGACAATGCAGAATGAGATTCTAAGGGCATGATATGTCTTCCTATTCAGGTGGGTCCCATTGTACAGTATACTCTGTGTCATGTTTTGGACCTGGAACTTCCATAAAACATCCTCCTTGGTCATCTATGGATTCATTCTATTCAAGTCATCCCATCCACCTACCATCAATGTTTGAAGTTCTTGTTTCAAGGAATGGAAGTCACCATATAGGCTAATCCTCAACCTTTTGAATATTGTCGTGCCTTAGAAGCTTCCTTTTTGCATTCACATTACTACCTTGGATTCAAAATGGGGGCATCTCAAACATGTTATTCTCATCCATCCACTAATACACTAAACACCACATCATCCACTCCTTCACCCACTCCTTCATCCACACCATTATCTGCACCTGGTTCCACCATCACCAAGGTCTTGATCATCGACAAGGGATGTGGTGAGTACAAAATGTGTACCACACTAAACATGGAAACCATTCCACCCTCACCATGAACATACGAGCAACCATCTCCATCAGTTCCAAAAGAAGAAGAAAAGACACTCACACTCACTTCCAAGAATATGGGCTCGACAACATTCAGCGATCTGGGTTCCCTTCGCGATCAAATGGAAGTTGATATCAGCCAATGGTTTTATAGAGAAGAACCTGAGCCACCGCGTCCCCTCATAGAATACTTCCAAGAAGTTTATCCATGTGCCTCCAAGTTCATTGGAAAGTGCAATTACCAAGGCGAAGGTCTTCGTGTGGAAG
This sequence comes from Sequoiadendron giganteum, assembly GCA_007115665.2. Classification (NCBI taxonomy): domain Eukaryota; kingdom Viridiplantae; phylum Streptophyta; class Pinopsida; order Cupressales; family Cupressaceae; genus Sequoiadendron; species Sequoiadendron giganteum. Next base: position 584,035,474 of record CM021106.1, on the reverse strand, counting down.
AACAAAGAAAACGCCAGCCCATCGAAGCAACTACCATCCGGCCAAGAAATTTGGGCTTAGGTTATGATACTAAATAGAAAGGTCCTATGACATCTTCTAGCACTTCTAACAATTTTAGTTTCAATGACGGTTCCCTCGAAGACATACCAGATGAAGAGTCCATCATACATGCATACGATGATTTGGATCACGTTGACCTCCCTCCCATGTTTGAATGCCTATCCATTTGTACCATAACCTTATCCCTCAAGCATCCTGAACTCATAGATTATGATCTATAAGGTACCACACCTCCCAAAACCTTTCCATCAATGGATCAATATGTGTACCTCATGGGATTGGGGGAAAATGAATGCCCTAGTCGCAAAAACAAAAAGAAACAAAATCAAAAAGGGTCACCTAGTGAAAACCTCCCTGAGGAAATTTGTGACTTAGAAATAGTAAAAACAAAGGGTGTATCTCCTAGTGAAAACCTTGAAGAGGCACTAAAATATGGGGACATTCATCTTCCCCCTGTAGGAACTCACTTATTCGGTCGATCATCCATCTTGATCAAAGAGACGCAAGCTATAAACTTCAGAACCAAAGAGAACCCCAAGATCACTTATATGGCTAAGGCACTATTAGAAGAAGAAATTTCTACCATCATCAATCTCCTAAAAGAAGGAATCATCAATTTTTCCTGGACATACTCATATATGCTCGGCCTTGATCTAGATTTGGTACTGCACCACCTAGATGTTCATTCAAATGCAAAGCCTGTTAAACAAAAGCTCAAAAAAATACACCCTCAAGTGGCCCTCTTGATGAAGAAATAATTAGAAAACTTGTTAGAAGCAGGGTTCATTCAACCAATCGACTATTCCAACTGGATCTCTAATATAGTCCCAGTTACTAATCCTAGTGAAGATATCAGAATTTGTACAGACTTCTGAGATCTTAACAAAGAATTTCCAAAAGACGACTCCCCTCTACCAAACATTGATATGTTGATTGACCTCACCGTAGGACACGAGATGATGTCCCTCATGGATGGTTTCTCTGGCTATAACCAAATCAAGATTTCCCCTAAGGACCAACACAAGACCGCCTTCACAACACCTTGGGGAACATTCTGCTACAATGTCATGCCTTTCGACCTTAAAAATGCAGGGGCGACATACCAGCGGGCTATGACAATTATCTTCCATGACCTTATCCATATAATCATGGAAGACTATGTTGACGATCTCTTAGGAAAATCCAAAACAAGAGAAGAGCACTCAGCCATCCTCAAAAAGATTTTTGATTGCCTAGAATAGTATAAATTCGCCTCAATCCAAAGAAATGTGTGTTCGGTGTCACAGCCAACAAAATCTTGGGGTTTATCATCTCCCAAAGAGGAATTGAGGTTGATACCGTGAAGGTTAAGGCCATCATGGAAATGCCTTCGCCCCATAATCTAAAGTAGCTACGAAGTTTACAAGGTAAGCTCTAGTCCATCTGTAGATTCATTGCTCACCTTGCCAATAAATGTCAGTCATTCGCACACCTCCTCAAGAAATACATTGCAGGCAAATGGAGCCCACAATGTCAGCTTGGTTTTGATCAGATTAAGGAATACTTGGCTCACCCACCTATCATCATGCCACCTATCTCAGGGAATCCCCTCCTTTAAATTTTAGCTACTTCTATGGCATTGGGGGCATTATTGGCACAACATGATGAATCCTCCAAAGAATAAGCAGTTTACTATATCAACAAGACTTTGGTTGGTTATGAGCTCAATTATTCTCCAATGGAAAAGGCTTTCCTTGCCATCGTCTTTAGCTCCTAGAAACTCAGACACTACATGCTTAGCCATCCGGTTAATTTAATCTCCAAAATTGATCCGCTAAAATATCTATTATCAAGAAAAACATTCATAGGTCGCATGGCTAAATGGATCATGCTACTCAGTGAATTTTACATAGAGTACGTAGATCTAAAAGCAATCAAAGGGAAAGTTATTACGGATCAATTAGTGGATCCTCCACTAGTCGATGCCTATCCTTTAGAGACAGATTTTCCAAATGACCGAGGCTTTTTATTTTCAGAAGCCACTACATGGACATTGTATTTTCATGGATCCCACACTAACAACAGATCTGGAGTAGGAGTATTGCTCATCACCCCCCAAGGTGACTACATACCCAAATCATTCAGACTGGATTTTCCTTGCACCAATAATATTGTTGAGTATGAGGCTCTCCCCACAAGCCTTAGGATTGTTATTCAATGGCGTATCTCACACTTGCACGTCTTTGGTGACTCTTGACTGGTGATCAAGCAGGTTAATGATGAATTCCTCATAAAAGATGACAAGATATTACCTTACAAACACATGGTGGATGAATTCAAGAAATAATTCATCTCCATCCAGTTTGACCAAATCCCCAGGATACAAAATAAAGCAGCTGATGTCATGGCCACTATTGGTTCCCTCTTGTACATGCCCATAAATCATACCAAATGTGAGTTCCTAGTAGAAAAATTGTTAATCCTTGCATATGACATCCCTGAGAGCGAAATGGTCTATGACATTGTAGGCCCTGAATCCCCTTGGTACCAAGACATTTACACCTATCTTTGTGATAACACCCTACCATTTGACCTCGCAAGAAACCAATGTAAATCATTCATCCAATGTGTCGCCCGCTACACCATTATCAGTGATACACTTTATCAACATGGGTATGATGGAACTCTCCTCTAATGTTTAGATGAAACCGAAGCCCACACTGCATTAGAAAAAGTGCATAGTGGTATTTGTGGGGCCCATTCTAATGGTATGGCCTTAGCCAAAAGGATTCTAAGAGCAAGGTATTATTGGCCTATGATGGAACATGATCCTTGTAATTTTTTCAAAAGGTGTATTTCCTATCAGTAACACAAGGATTTGATTCACGCCCTAGCACAAGAATTACAGCCTATCACAACACTTTAGCCATTTTCACAATGGGGTTTCAACTTGGTTGGCAAGATCCACCCTCCATCCTCCGATGGTCACACTTTAATTATCACAGCCATTGAATACTTCACCAAGTGGGTGGAAGTCATACCACTCACTCAAATCACCGATGTTCAGATATCTAAGTTCATCCTCTACCATATCCTCTGTAGGTATGCAATCCTTTCCACCATCATCACCGACAATGCAAAGCCATTTAAGAATAAGTGCGTGAAATTCCTCTATGAAATGTGTCATATCCATCACTGGTCTACCCCCTATTACCCCTAGGGTAATGGATAAGCAAAGGCAACTAATAAAACATTGATTAAAAACATTAAGAAGATGGTTAATAGCATTGGTCGAGACTGGCACCTCCATCCCCATCCTGCCCTTTGGGCCTACCACACGTCCATCCGCATCCCCATCGGTGCTACTCCATACTCCCTTGTCTATGGCATTGAGGCCATCTTTCCAATCGAAGTCAAAATCCCCTCCCTCTGAATATCACTCAAGAATCTCATCACTGACGAAGACACCTGAGTGGCAGGACTCGCACAATTGGAATTGTTGGATGAAAAATGGATCAAGGCTTATAACCATTTGCAAGCCTATCAACACCAACTCAAAATAATTTATAATAATAAATTATGCCCTCATCAATTCAATGTTGGTGACTTAGTTCTCAAATCAAATCAGCAAAATCTGCAAGATCGAGATAAGAAGGGTAAGTTTGAAGCTAACTGGTTAGGCCCCTATGTCATCAACACCAAATATGGTTCTGGAGCATATAGGATATCTACCCCTGAAGGAGAACCCCTGGAAGAACCCATCAACATCATGGATTTGAAGAAATTTTATACTTAGGTTACCTGGGCTATCCTTCCTAGTAAAATCTCAAAAATACAAAAAAGTAAAAAATTATCAAAATCAAAAAAATTAAAAAATAGTAAAGAGAAATAATTCATCCTATGGTGAAAACCACCCCCACATGGCACCTTGGATACGTACGATTGGTGAAAACCTAGCAACAGTCACCTTTTTTATAGGGCTTAATCATTATCTACCTCACATCCTCATTACTTTATGCTTTATCCATCCAAATTTCAATAACCCTATCATCCTATCATATCCTCTCATTCGCTTGCATCCCTTGGTCGCTTGGTATATTTTTGGTTGACCATTGGATGAACATCATCCACCTGAGCTTCTATCCTAATCTGAGCTTTTGTGTTTCCTTAACACTTTGGTCATCTCCATCTAGGATCATTCATCGTGTTTGTCTCCATCTAGATCCCATTGTCATTGGCAAACTACATTTCCCCTGTGCTTTCACGTAGGCAAGGCTGATCATTTGATCCGCCCCCGAGGTTTTGCTTTATCTACCCTTTTTTTTTGTCTGTCTTTGGTGAACTACGTTGCCCCTACACTTTCACATAAGCAAGGCCGATCACTTGATCTGCCCCCGGGGCACTTTGTCCTCCATCATCCATCACCATTTGTCCACTTTCCAATCTCACTCATCATTGGTCTTTCGTTCTTTTTGAACTACGTTGCCCATGCGCTTGCACATAGGCAAGGTTGATCATTTGATTCACCCCCAAGGGTTTTATTGGCTTTTATTTGCTTTCCTTTATGGTCAATCATTTTGACCATCGTCTTCCATCATCTTTATTCATCTTCCTCTTTTCGCTTGTATCATCATCTTTTCCTGAACTACAAGAGCTCTGTGCTTTCACTTAGGAAAGGTTGATCTTTGATCAACCCCCGAGCCCTAGGTCTTTAGGGTGAGTCAATATTGTGTCATGTTATCAAGCTATGCCCTTATCCCACTGGTACCTCACAAATAGAATCCATTTGTATCTCAAGGTCTAATCAGTTTTTGAATATCTTGTGTCATTAATCGATCATTTAGTTTAGTATCCATCTTTGGTCTCAACAGGATGATCCTTCCTAACATACCGCATCAACCCCATCCATCATCTTGATCCTATGGCAAAGGATGTTTTGAAATTGATTGCAATCTTTTGATGCTTTTATTTTTTGTTTATCATTTGAGCTCCCTATCATCACTCATCAAGGTTGTCATAATCTCTCATATTATGATGTGTTTTGACTAGTTTACATAGGGGCGTATCTTGATTTTTCTTCTGCTTGTTGTTTTCCTGGTTGCCCCGCGTAGTATCCACCAAGACCCTTGAGGTCTTGTGTTACACTAGGACATCCTTCTGTGCTTATGGTTATACCAATACCTATCCTGACCAAAGTCATCGCGACTTTGGGATGTTGGGATGGCCTTCTTGGTTGTTGTGTTTGTTCATGCATTCGGCACTAATCCACCTTGGTCTATATACCATGGTAAAAAGTGTCTTATGATATAGAAAAAACCAGTGCTCCGAAGATGGAAATTTGCATTAGGCTTGCATTTAATTTTTATCCTCCATTGCATTCATATATCTTTCATCCCTTCTTTTCCCCTGACCTAAGATTTTGGATTGTGCAAACGATGATTCCCTCCACCTTTCCCCTTTCTTCAAGAATCCTATGCTCCTTGATAGGTGTAGTCACACACCCCTTTATTTCTTCATTTCCATCATTATGCAAGCCCTTATCAGCATCACATTTCATTTTACATTCTTATTCTAGGTTCATTAAATTTCATTATATAATCATTTAATTTGTGTAGGTTAATTTTCATCCTATGCATCTTAACATTCATTAGCATGTTCACCTTTATTAGGTTCATTACCACATCCATCATACACATTAAACATCATGCATGTCACATTAAATCATCCACAATAGCAATAATCATAACATCCATTACATATCATGCATTCATAAATAACCATCTCATTTTGCATATAACGTCATCCACATAGGGATAGAAATCATCCATTGCACCCTGCATTATAGAGATTAAACATCCTGCATATCATAATAATCATCCATATAAAAATAATCATAATTCATCCATCACACCCTGCATCATAAACATTAGACATCAACATAATCATTATGCATTATAATCATACATCCAAATAGGCATAATCATAAATCCATACATCACATCACCCATCATAAAATCATAAACATACACACATACATAAATAGGATCATCCAACATATATATGATGTTAATAAGGTTTGTCGCATATCATATCAAATCACCAAAATACAATATCCATCATTACATCCATCATAATCAAAAATACATATATATCATATGTCATCAAAAATAAAGTACGAGTACACGGCTATGGATCTACTCTGATCTCTGCTACTCTATATTGTGTCCCATCCTACACCTATCAATGGTCGAGATCCTATCCCTTTGGTCTTCTGAACCATGATCTGCCCACATCTGATCTCTGTGGAGACTTGAGTACCAACCCTCTACAAGGGGGGGTCATCTAAGAGCCACTAAATCCTCAGGTTCGTGTCCCCAATGTTAGGGATGGCGTGAGCATCTGAGGAGCTCGTCGCTCAAAGTGAAATGTGCACTATGATGGATCTAGAACCACCTGTTGATAAGTGACCATCTAGAAGGATGCATGTCTCATGTACTCATCTCTCTCTATAGCATGACCCCAGAGAATTTTTTGCTACTTTTTATATTTGTCTTGATCTCGTTTAATGACTCTCCTCTCCTCTGCCCATGCCCCCTGTGCCCTCCTTAGCTAATCAATCTTTTCCTACAGTCACTCTCTCACCTCCTCCACTGATTGTCCCTCTGTAGCATCCCCCTCTCCCTGTAGTCTCTACACCTCTATCCTTGATCCATCACCACCACTCTGCAATATCACTATATGCACCCATGCAACATCCCTCTTAGCCTGCATAACCTGAGCCCCTGCCTATGCAGTATCCCTATCCCCCTACATCACTCGTACCTATTCCTATAAAGCCTGTACCTTTGCATGCACTGTATCCCTCTCTCTCTGTGCAATCTCTAACTGGGCCTCTGCTACCTTTGCCCTCGACCTCGCCTCCCCAAGTGTTGTCTTTATCACATATGCCCTATCCTGGAGCTCATTCCTCTCCCTCACCAACACTATCACCTGTGCTCTCAACTCCTCTATCTCGAACCATTTCTCATCCCCCTAGACTCTTGTTGTCCCCTACTCTATGCTATAGTCATCATCGCCTGTAATTTTTCTTGATCCCAGGTCACCCTATCTAGCACATTGTGTAGCTCATCTCTCTCCCTCCTTGCATCATGTATCTGTGAAGTCAGGTGGCCCACCATGAATCCATAATCCCTTTGTCCTGCATCCTCTAACTTGACTACCTTTGCCTGAAGCCTCCTTCCCTTCACCCCGAGTTTGATAACCTCTACCTCTACAAGCCGCAATCTCTGCTTTAACATCTGGAGCCTCGCCTAGGCCCCACTTAATAATACAACTCTATCCTTAGGTGGTACATATAGTATCATCATTAGAGGCTCCACCACCAGGACATTCACATCCATCGCATCATCTTAAGTATCTCTCTCCTCATGCACCTTTGTCTCTAGTATCTCGGGCTCCTTATGAGCCTCGATCGTCACCTAAACTCTCCTCAATTTTCCCCTCTGCCCCACCCTCATCTATTGTCTCACCCCAAGCTCCTCTCTCTCCTCATGTATCTCCACCTTTGGCTCATCTGGAACCTGCTCGGATCTGCTCTCCACCTGGGCTCTTTGTCGTTGTCTCGTCCTCCTTGTTGTCCTCACAAGATGACCTAAGGTCCCTATCGTCTACTTCCCTATCTCCTGTGGTTGTCCCTCCTCCCTGATCATATTTACCTCATCTAGCTCCTGTTGAGCTCCCACCTCTACTGCAAGATCACCTCTCATCTTCGTATCCAGCTGCTCTCGCACCACTTTCTCTCTCCTCGGTTGTCTCCTCCTCCTCGCTGGCATCCCCGACTGTCCTACGGCCCCTCCCTCCGCCTAGCCTCTAGCTCCTACATTCGACTGAACCGCTACCCTCCCTGCCCCTTGACCTCTCCTCCATTGGCCTCTCCCCCTCCCAGCTCTCATCTCTGCTACCACTCTCTTCTCATCCTCATATCCCCACCCAAGTGCACCAATAATCGGTACCTCCAATGTGATCCTCACCCAACGATGCTTGCTAAACCATCTATCATACCGAGGTGTCACTCCTACCTCCACCTCCCCTGCAGTCCTCCCAAGATAAAACTCTAGCTACAATGTCACCCAATGCTCTCTGCAAAATCTCAACGCAATCGCCTCCCCCATAGCCACTCTTGGCTAATTCGTCGAAACATATCTAGCCCCTAAGGAATATGTTGCTTGGTCTCAAACTGTCTGGCCACTCGATCGGGCATGTGCATCTCCACTATGCATGGCAACGTCCCCACTATGAAGTACCTCATGTGGAAATAACCCCTATGTCTCCCCTCCTCTGTCCTCCACCTGGTAAACTGCCGAAACATGTATGGCCACCATACTATGTCCTCCTCCTCTAGCTCATATAGCCTCCACCTTCATCTATCTAAAATCCTGAGGCCCTCGTAATGCAAGACCTAGTTATACTTGGCACCGTACCACTAAGCCATGGGCGCTACCTCATTTGTTGTCCCCATCCTAACCACTCCTGGCCTGGAAACACTAATATGCTCCCATGCCCACACATGTAATAGGGTCACCTGTGTCACACTAACTGCCCCTCGATAGCACACCATGTGCATGTCCCGATATAACTATGTTAATACGCATGTCCCCCATGCAAATTGCTCCTCCCTCCCCTCAATAATATGTCGAATAATCTCCATATATCTCAGGTTGCAGTACCATCCATTCATGTCCGATAACAGTAACCCACTGATCAAACCACATAAGTACAGTGGTAGTGCTAGTACTCCACTGCCAAAAAATGATCCACATCCAACCCATGTTGATCAATGGGAAGGTCCTCACGTCCAAATAGCACAACCAAGGTCTGATCCAACTTCGCTCCTATAGACCTCGCCTTTCTCACTAGCTTCCTTGTTATAGGGAGCTTCAGAATCTGCCATACGTCCTCCAACGTAACCATCATCTCCCTTGTCAGTAGATTAAATGTATATGTCTCTGAAATCCACTGCTCTATGAGCATTGTCAACAATTCTCTATGCGCTCTCATAGTGGGATATCCTAGTAGATGTCGTAATCTGGCCACCTCCAGCGCATGGTGGTCTACTCCAGTCATGGCCTCCATCATCGTCGCAATCACCTCATATGTCTCTCTCACATCCACAACACCTCAAATCATTGCACCCATGCAATGGCACTATGTTAGTCATTTCCCATCTCATATCCTCTCCTTTCCTGCCCCTGGGTTCCTTTTCTCGATATCTCCTCCCTGATTTTTCTATATTTTTCTCTTTTTTTTGTCCTCTTCTTGTCGGGTGTGGCCGCCCCTCCTCAAATGTCATCGCCCCTCCCGGGGTGTGGCCACCCTTCTCGGGGTACCGCCACCCCTGATAGGGCTTGGTCACCCTTCCCGGGGTGTCGTCGCCCCCACCAAGGCGACGTTGCCTTGACACAGGCGAGGTCGCCCTCGTTGGGGCACGGTCGCCTCAGCCTAGTCGACACCGCCCCAATCAGGGTGGGACCACTCCTTCCGAGGTGCGGTCGCCCCAACCCAGGGGTGGTCACCCCCACCCAGGCATGGTTTTCCCCACTAGGGCATGGTCACCCCAACCCAGGCATGACCTCCACTAGTTGGGGCTCAGTCGCCCCTGATTTGGGGTGTCATCGCTCCTCATCTTTTGTTTTTGGTGGACCCAACCTAGGTTGACCTCGAGGCAAGTTTTCCCTCTTCCCCCCCCCTCCCATCACTTCTACCGACCATTCTAACTACCCCATTGGCGAAATCCCATTTTCACCCCCAACCCATTTTCCTAACCTACCCCACAAACAAAACCCATGTTTTAAAAATAGCATAAAACTTAAACATTGTCTCAAAAATGCTTAAAATCACACAAGGGGTTTTGACACCTAACCTGGCGTGGCACCGCGCGCGCGTGGAAGAATGCACGCACCTCATCCGCTCAGTGGACGATTTCATCATCGTAATCGGTCAGCATCTTCATCTCCTCGACTCCTCCTTTTCTTCTCCTCTCTCGAGCTCTCTTCTTCAACTTCCAAGTGTGCAATTGAGGAATAGTAACTCTCAAGTTACTATAAGTAATTTTCCCCCCATTTTTAAATTACTTTTAAGTGGGGGATATTTTTACTTTTTATTTACCCTTTTTAGGCCCTCATTAATTCCAAACCTTCTGTGGGCCGCCATTTTCACACCGTGTGTCAGATCGACTTCGTTCAAAAGGAAAACCTGCCTGATTTTTCAAGCTCTATCCAACTGTTCCCTTTATTTCTTCATATCGAGAATTCACCTGAGGCCCCCTTTTTTCTTCCCTCGTCGCCCTCTCAAGGGGGCATACCCTAATATTCTCACCCATCCTTCTGCCATAGTCATTTCCTTATGAGATCGAGGCATATCTTTTCATTTCCCTTCATTAGGCATCTCACTTAATTTCTCCCATGTTGGGGCATTACTTTCCAGTCCCTTCTATAGAGTCATCTGCATTTTCTTATCTTCAAAACACTGTTGTTCTAACAATATTTTGAAGAGGGGGAAAATGTATACATCCAAATTTGACCACTTCCATATGGCCAAATTCATCTCCTTACACCTCTATGACATCAATATTAATTTATTTATTTATTTAATTAATATTCCACCTTCTTCCTAAGGTTCCTAAAGTATTTAATTTAACAATTAAATACTTTATCCTTTATCCTTTCTTCTCTAAATTAAATAAAACATATCAATTATTTAATTTAGTCATTTCCCCCTTGTCTGAATTTAAACCAATTTTAAATTCATCCTTATTCTCTCTCCTTGTCACATCCTCCATAACCCCTCTTCTAATCTGAGTTAATTTAATTAATCTGTCATTAATATGTGCACCACTTAATCAAAGATTAATGTCACATCCTCCTACATTTCCCACTTGATTCTAATCCCTCATGTTAATTTTCTTAATTATGTATTTGCACAATCCTAATCTAATCCTCTTTCTACATTTAGCATGCTTTTTTTGGTCAACCTTCACATCTTCCATATTTGGCATAGGTTTTCTTCCCCATGTGAATTTAAAATTCACTCTTTATTCCTCCAAGAATCTCCCTCTTCCCCATGAATTTAAAATACACTTTTGATTCCTCCAAGGAAGCTCATCTTCCCCATGTAATCGTTGAAAGGTCACAACAAGTCACATGGAAGCCAAGAACCTTCCATTATAAGGGCCTTGGTTTATCCACAAGGCACTTTTCAACCTCCTCCATAAGAACCTCCTCTTATCCATAAGGTTCTTATCATATGAATTTTAAATTTATATTAATTATCCCAACCACCTTATCTCCTCCAATCATGTGAATTAAATATTCACATTTATTTCTCCAACCAATTTTTTTTTCCATGAGGATTTTTTAAGAAATACTAAAATTCCTCATATGTCACTTTCATCTTCATTTGGGAACAAAAATTTCCTTTTTTAGGAAATCCTCTCATCCCCCAAGGTACTTGAAAAGTACTTGTCCTTCCTCCACATCATTTGTCCTTATTCCACATCATTTGTACCTTGTCCATCTCACCTTACCCCTTGGACAACTCACCCTCCACATGTCAAGATATGAGGGCTTGTGAGTCCTCAACTCACCATAGCCCTCCATCTTGGCCATGGTGGCTCAATCCTGGTCGTTGAATTCTCTAGATAATTCAATTTCCTCTATAAATACCCCCCTCTTCCTTCATTAACGGATCTAGAGACTTCATGCATTTTAGTAGCCAACTTATGATTCTAAGCCATTCAAGCCTCCATTAAGCACATTTTGCAACATGCATCCATTTTATTTCCTCATCACCTATCCACTCTCACCTTGCATTGACATCATTTCCCATCCATTTTCCATCACCTTTCCATCAAAGAGCATATATTTCAATCTAAATCAAGGGCCAACCAAGGAGATTAGCACAAAAAGGTATAATCATTTTCATCAGTTTTGTCTCTCTTTTGTGCTTTACTTAGGCTAATCATTGAGGTGGTCTCATGTCATTTTATTTGCATTTTTATTTAGTTTTGCATATTTAGGAGTAAAAAATGCATGCACACAGTTCCTTCTAAGCTCTCAGATAAAAAAATAGAAGATTGTTTAATTTGATGTAATTCCTCTCTTGAGCTTTTTAGTAATGCAGTTGTGTTGCTCACTTGTACTCTTGTTTTCCAGTAAATGAAATGAAGAGATAAGTTAGTGCATCTGAGGCTATCTTAGTTTTAGGTAATACTTATCCAAGGGGGCCCACTTGGTGATTATTCCATCCTTTAGCTTAGTTTAGTTGTTTTTTTTTTTAGTTATTAGTTAAGAATCTGGCACAGACTGTTCCTACAGCCACTAGAATTCCATTTTGTGATTGTTCCTGCAACCAAAGCAAATAGAGTAGTTTCATGTTATTTCACTCAAATTTTCATTTTTCTCATGCATTTTAGTTTAGCCTAGTTATTGGTTGATGTTCAACATTTATGTTATTTCCTTCCAAGAAATTTACTTTCAGTATTATGTCTTTCTTAGTTGTAGGATGAATATGGCTACTTTGGATTCCTAGTGCACATACAGTGTTGACCCATTTCAATTTTACGTCCCTGGGTTGACAATTTAAATGCACCTTCATGATGATTGAGATAGCTATTTAGGTTAGATGTCTAATCTCTGAATCACTGTTTTAAAGGCTTAGTTGTTAAAACATTATAGGAGGACAACACCCATCTTACCTATTGCCCCTCGCTTAAATTCAATCCTTAGGGAGTATGACCTTGTTGACCAGCTAAGGAATACTCCCGCTAAAATATCATTATGGGATCTCATTCAAGTCTCCCCTCACTATCACAACATGATTCTGAATTCCCTACAACAAGTTCTTATCCCTTCTATTACGCAACCAATTGACATAGCAGCTATTATTCACGGAATTAATGTTGATATTATTTTTCACCAAAGTGAGCTCCCACCTTTGGAAGTGCAAAAACAAATTGAAGCTTTCATAATAATCTCTCAATACAAAACAAAAAGGATCAAGAGAAATCTTGTAGATACTAGCTTTGCTCTTAATGTGTGTAGTGTGTGCCTTCTGGATAGGCTTGAAATTAATATATCCCACATCAAACTTGATTCTCTATCTATCAGAGGATTTGACAACATCACTAAGCAACTGATCAGTGTGATCACTATACCTCTTACAGTAGGAATGGTCACATTGGACAAAAAAATCCATGTCATGCCTCATGAACTTTCATATAATACTCTCTTAATCAGGCCATGGATTCATGCTATGAATGGAGTGCCTTCCACTCTTCATCATAAGATGAAGTACATATACAACAACAAAGTGTACACACTTGATGTCAATCCTGAACCTAATAGTTGCTTAAACATTGAACAATCCCAAGAGAATCATTTCAAACACCTTAACACCAACCATCCAAGTGGAACACCTACAACACCCCAACAATGTACAACATCTTGAACAAATCATGAAGCTCTTAGATGATGATTGGGGTTCCTTAGACTTCACACCTCCTTTAATGGGAGAATCCAAGATCGTAAAAAAATACTCTAACAAGGGAAACGTAGTCTTGTCAACACAAGACTTGACCGATCCTTTGCAAGAATCCACCTCGACTACTTTAGACCAAGAAGAAAACAATCACCTGATCTAAAATCAATGAAAATTATTTATGGAAAAGGTTATGATCTTCTGAAACAACTTGGCTATAGTGGAAAAGGATGCAGTGCTCACAAACAAGGTATATGCAACCCTATAGCACCTAACACACAAACAACACATCATGGTCTTGGTTATTTCCTTGAATCAAAATCAACAAGCCTTCTTCCAACACCAATACCATCCCCAATCACCCTTCTACCCCAACCTTAGAAAGGGATCCTTTGAAACCAACAAAGGACTCTTTTCTTAATGACAATGTCATCTTGCAACCAACTACAGATTCGTATTTTACACACTCCTCCAAAGGAGTATACAAAATCTCATAATCTATAGTGCCTTGCGTAGGTATGGCATCTTGTACTAAGCAAGACACTTCTTTTTCGCACACCAAAGGATCACCTTCTCCCCTCAATCAATAAGGTATCTTGTTGAGACTCCTCCAAGATCACTTGATCTCCCTTCCTCCTAGAACTCAAAATAAATGTTCCAACAAACATTCCTTTTGTATCTACCAATGGTCATCACACTAATGAGTGTAAGGCCTTGAGTTGAAAAATTCAACATCTTAAGGATTTCGGTGATCTCCCTTATGTGGGGACACCTCATTCCTCTAATTGATATTGAATTTCACTCTACCTTGCATCTCACCAATCCTTTTAGCTCACTCTTGTCCTGCATTAAGTGGGGGAAAGGGGTTAGTTATCCTTTTCCCTTGTATGTCACTTGTCTTTGTCTCTTTCGACTAATCGTTAACCTTTCATGAACATATACTAGCAAGCTCGGGATGTGGATGACATGTCTGAAGTTGACTCGCATGTGACATACTCCCCTTCTCATGATGCAACTTATCGGAAACATATGACTTGGCATAGGGATTTCTGAACAAGCTCTCAAGTCTTCCTCTTCTTCTACTTTAAATAAATTTCTCACAAGAACGATCTATAGCAATTACTTTAAAGTGGGGGCATACATCACCACTCACATTTCATTGTGTGATTTTCTTTTTCTTGTGATCCCCTCTCTTGGAAACATTAGGTACAATGTTACTCAGGATGAGACATCTGCATTTTTCCTCTCTTACATACAAGATGAGTCTTTCCTCTCTTGGATACAAGATGAGTACATTTGCACTTTTCGTCTCTTGGAGACATTACACATAATTTTCCTTAAAGATGAGACATTGCACGAATAAATCAAAATCCCTTTGAACAAAATCATTCCAAAATACCTTTCTTTTGTGGTGCCTTATCAAAGTTATCACGAGGTATAACTTTGGTATGCTTTGAGTGGGAAGCCCAAGCGGCATGACTTTCCCCATAGCCACCTGTGTTTTTCACCTTTTGGGACTTCTCAATCAGAAGACAACAAAGACTCTCATCACCCCAGAGTGAGTACACATCATCTCTTTGGTAAAATAGCCTAGATCTGATCCATAAGAAGCTGGACAAACAGTCGAAGCTTGATCCAACCTTTTTACTTTCCCTCCTCTCTTCATTCTATTTCTTTTCATTACATGATCATGCATCTCGTTTTGCTGCATATCATTCACCCTTGAATGTTTCTTTTGCATTGATGTCTTTTTTACTTAGAATATTGAATCTTGGGGGCTTGAGAACCTCCTTCTTCTTTATCACTCTTCGCCATCTCCATTGGGCTACTTTAGTGTGAGTTTGAAGCAAGTTCATCCTCTCACTAAATTGGGGGCTAAATGTGTCGCCAAAAAGTGTTGCCTTTGACACTTTTCACTCACTTGGACCCTTTCCTATGGATTTTGGACCCTTTTCAACCTCTTTTTACCCCTTTCCAAGCCTTGTTTCCAAGTGTTGTAAGGTGTTGTAAAACATTTTCACACTTTCCTAATTTTGTCATCATTTAATCAACCCTTTTTTATGCTATAATGACCCCTTAATTCATATACATTCCTTACTTTAGTGTGTTTTGTGAGACAATCCTAACAAGCAACAATAATCACACTTTAATGCCCGACAACCAATGAAAAATTCCCAGGTGGACTAGGTCGCCACCTTGGGCAACCTAGTCCCATGTGGCTTAAAATTATTTTAGGATTTTGTCTCCTAAACCCTAAGGTCAGCGTGTATGGTGTTATTTTTGGAGAAATTAGGACACAACTTGTATAAATAAGGTTTTTTCCCCTCATTTTGCACTTCTTCCATATCATTTTCTCCTATCTCATTCTTCTACTCTCCAACATTCTTCTCAAGCAAGCTAGGGTTTGAGTAGTCTAAGTCAACAAGATATCTCTCAAGAAGCATCCAAGGGTTGAATCCTCCATTGCTTCAACTCAATATCAATCATCATGACAAGTTAAACTCCATTGTTTCATGCTTCTTTACTTTATTTCATCATTCTGGTTTGATTATTCAAAAGGGGTTTGGCCAAGGCAAACCCCCATGCCCTAACAATCAGCAAGTTTTCCCTCTTAGTGTGATTTGTAGGTCTTGTATGCATATTTGGAAAAGAACCAAGGTGGAATAAGCTTCAAAAACTTGTCCAAGCTCTTCAAGGTTGGAGAAACCCTAGTTGAAGCTTGGAGAACACTTGCAGACCAGAATCTTCACTTTCGAGACCGAATACTTAGAGGAGCAGAAAGTGCAGATCGAGGGCTTCCATTTCCACTTTTTAATCTTCAAAAATTGAAAAGAGGACTAAGTCACCAACAATGGTGACCTAGTTCCACTAAACCTATTTTTTAGATATTTTTTGAGATCTAGATACCCTTTTGGCTTAAACGGGCTCCGATGCAGTTTTCCAATTCTAGGACTAGGTCGCCCAGAATGGCATAAGTGTCCTAGCAAGCTTAAATTTCAAAATCAACAACATTTCTAGCTCCTTATCCAGTTTGAAACTCATTTCCATGTGCACCCCTTTAGTTTCATTCATTTCTATAATATTGTGTTTATGTTTCCTAGGTTATTTGCATATCATTATGTGTTTTCCAACATAGTTGTCTTCTCTAGGTTTTACATTAATAGTTAGTTTCTATTTTCTATTTGCAATAATTAAACACATTCCACACACACATCACAACACCTATTCCTACCCCCCAACCTCTTTTAATGAACCCTAAAATGAAAAGGTGTGAAAGAGAGATCATTTCTCACTAACTTCTAGGTGAAAAACCTTAGAGGCTCATTGGGGAATCCTCTTTCTCTATTTCATTTTTGGTGGTTCGGGAACCTTTGGTCTGCACTCTGATTCTTGATAGGTGTTTGATTTAGATTTTGTAGAAAATGAGCTGAAAGAGGTCTCCAAGCTTCAACTAGGGCTTCATTGACTTGAATGAGTTTGATGAGTTGACAACACCTTTTTAGCACCTTTCCCTTTGACAAATCTGCATACAAAAACCTACAAATCACACATGCAAAGAGGAGACAAAATTTTCAGGTTAGAGAATAGGGGTTTACCTTAGTCAAACCCCATTGATGGTAATCAAACCCAAATGAGATGAAATGGAAGGAAGAGATGATTGAATGATAAAGCCAACACAAACACTCACCAAATCCTTTGTTGAAGATGTCTGCAACATGTGCAAGAACCAGCTCCAATGGAGTTTGCTTTGAAGTGCCTTGTGCTTGAATGCTTGCTTGAGAATCTTGAGTGCAAGAGTGCTTGTGAAGATGAAAAATGATCTTAGGGGGGGAAATGAAGGTGAAAACCCTTATTTATACATATTATACCCTAATTTTTTGAAAATGTCACATGATAGGCCGACCTTAGGGTTTTGGAGACAAATTCTCGTTAGGTTTTTGTTTTAATTTTGAATTTTATGCCAAAAGGGACTAGGTTGCCCAAGGTGGCGACCTAGTCCACTTGGAAAAATTCAAGTGGTGGTCAGGAATCAAAAGGTGTTTAATGATGTTTATTTGGCTTGCCTCCCAAAACACACTTAATTCGGACCTAAAATTACACTAAGGGACCAATGTAACATTAAAAAGGGTTAAATTAGTGATGATAAGCCTAGGAAAGTGTGAAAATTCATTACAACACTTTGGCACAAGGCTTGGAAAGGGGTAAAAAGGGGGTTATTTAGGTGAATTGTGTTGAAAGGATCTTAGAAAAGTGGGAAGGTGTGTTACAACACTTCACAACACCTTTGTAAAATACCATTAGATTGTTGTTGATTTGCAAGCATTCAAGACTAGATCAAGGCAAAACAAGGCCAAAATACAAGGGAAAAGGCCCAAATGAGTGAAAAAGTGTCAAGGCTACACTTTTTGGCAACACATTTAGCCCCCACTTTAGTGAGAGGATGAACTTGCTTCAAAATCACACTAAAGTATCCAAATCATGCATGTCGAGAGGGATCCAATGTATTCATGCTAGTAAGGTGAGATGACTATGATCAAGAGGGATGATCAAGCCCCCAGGATTAAGATCCCATGGAAAATAGAACATAATCACATAAAAGATCACACAAGGAGTGATGTGAAAGAGTGGAGAGAGAGAAAAATTTGGATCAATCTTCGATCGTTTGTTCAACTAGTTGTGGATCAGATCTAGGTTGTTTGTCCGAAAGGAAAGTATACTCACTCTAGGGCGATGGGACTTTCGGTTGTTCACTGGGTGAGAAGGCCCAAAGGGGTGAGATACATACACACAGTTGGTATGCACTCACACACACAAAGGTGGCTATGGGGAAACTCATGTTGCTATTTGGGCTTCCTGCACAACCATACCAAATTTATACCTCCCGATAACTTTGATAAGGTGCCACAAAAGATAGGGTTGTGGTTCATGAGGCAAACTCATGAACAAGTGCAAGATGGCACCACAGGCATGCAAGTGGTGTTATGCAAGGTGGTAAAAATGCAATATGTAAAAATGCAAAATGCAAAATACAAAAGGGATGTTCAAAAGAGTCTTATTTAGTTCAAGTGAGGTCTTTAACTTAGGAACATTGTGTCTAATGCAGATCCAAGAGAGGACAAATCAAAGACTAGAAAATTTGTAACTTAGGGGATGTAGTGTGTTGTGTTAGGCCACTAAGAGGAATATAATATGCTAAGATAGGTCACTTTCATGAAGGACATTACATCCAATGTCATCCACAAAGCAAGGAACACATCATATGAAGCAATAAGGTTGCACTAAGAACCAGGAAAAAGAAAAATGCAAAAAGAAATAGTGCTAGTGTATGCCCCCACTTTAAATGAATTGCTACACCGTACTGTGAGCAATTGACTTAAAGTAGAAGAAGGAATGAGAGGATAAGTATGTCACAAGCGATTCAATATTAAGACATGTCATCCACATCCCAAGCTTGCTCGTGTGTGTCCATGAGAGGTTAACAAATAGTCAAAAGAGGCATTGAAAAGTGGTATACGAGGACAAGGCTAATTAACCCCTTGCCCCCACTTAGTGCAGGACAAAGGTGGGCTGAATAGGATGAAGGTTCGTATCAGCAAGAGGAATTAGGTGCTTCAACACAAGGAAGAGAACCACACTCCATGATATGTTTGAAGTTTATTGTTTGAAGAAAATGAAGAGAAGGGAGGTAACCCTAAATATTTCTTGAAAGAGTATGATATGTCTGTTGGTGTTATGTGTACATTGCATCCTTGTGTAGGAGGGAGATTGTAGCCGATACCATAACAATATTCCAAGTTAAATGAAGGGGTTGTGTGCTTCTGAGAAGGATTGGTGTCCGGACAAGAATACAAATCCTTTTTAGTGTTATGTGTTGTCCCTTCATGAGGGATGGGAGGTATATAGCCCCTATCACCACCATGGGGTAATGTTGTTGATGTATAACCAAGTTGAGGATATAAAACATAGGTTTGTTTTGGTTTAGGTTGTGAGATGTCACACTCTCCTTTAAAGGGAGGCATAAAACCCCAATCATTACTATAACTTGTATCTAAAAATGAATTGTTTGTATATGACTCTTTGGACCAAGAGGGTGAGATTTTGGAAATTTTATTGAAAGGAGGTGTAGAATCTAACAACCCCCAATTATCACGAAAGAGTTTTTTTGTAGGTGAAGGATTAGCCTCAACTTGGATGAGTTTTGATCTAGAAATGAAAGGATTAGGGGAGTTGGAAATGTTGTGGTTAGTTGATTCATAGCTTCGTTCATCTGCATCAACTATGTATATCTTGTTATTGTACTCAAATTTCCTTATATGGTGAAGGGTAGATGGGACTCCTTTCATAGCATGAGTCCATGGTCTCCCTAGGAGAAGATTGTATGGAAAGGATCCTTGCATGATATGGGTAGAGGTTAGGAAACACTACAGGTCTGACCTCAATAGGTAATGTGATCATCCCTAGTGGTTGCCTATGAACATTGTCAAAGCCACAAATATGTCCATGCCAAGTTAAAGATAAGTTGGGAAAAGGGTAATGGGTTAGGAGTGATGTGTGATTCCTTATATGTTTGAGTCCCTAAGTTACAACTTAGTGGCTGAAAAAAATTGTTATGATTTGATTGCATCATGGATTGCAAGAAATCTCTTAGTTTTTTCTGTGATACACTAGTGGGAGGGGACTTAGGAGGCTCACCAATTAAAGGAGATCCCACTTGTGTCATCATAACCTCAAGAATCTTGTCTTTATTTGTATGATTTGTTAGTGAATTGGATTCAAATTTCACTTGATTATCTTCACCTAGGGAATGTTTAGTGTTTGAAGGATAGGTGTCAAGGTTCACACGTTCTTGCACCATGGTGTTCTCCCTAGGAGGAGAAGTCTTAGGATAATTACCAACCAAATGTTCTTGAAATTCAAAGGTGGGTTCTTCTAAAGGGACTCTATCACAAATAGGAGAATGACCAATGGGTGAATTTTCTTGTTTAATAAGGGGTTCCCTAGGAGAAGGGGGACAACTAAGATACTCATGACTTTCATAGATTGTATTTTCTACCAGCCAAGTATCTTCTGCACAATTAGGAGAGATACTAGGGGAAGAATAAATGTTATTATCATGATCCCTCATGGTTGTGTTGTCTTGTTTCTTGAGAGAGGTAAAAGGAGAGAAACAACTAGAATTCTCATAACGCTCATTACTTGGTTCTTCGAACACCAAAATATCTTCTTTGCCCATAGGAGAGATATTAGGAGAAGAACTAATATGATCGTTAGGAATTTCCAAGGTTGTATTCTCTATCACTAAAACTCTCTCATAGGGAGAGGGTAGGGAAGATTGCTTAGCATATCTATATATATAAGACACTAAAATTGTTTGAAAAAAAATAAAAGCATTTGTAACCATGTTATGTAATGTTTGAGCAATATGAACAATATATATGCAAAAATACAGAACATGTGTATCCAATGTATGCTAAGTTTTAAGAATGTAAACAATGTATATGAAAGAATGAAAAGTATTTTTATCAAACTTAAGCAAATTTTTATGAAGAGAAACATTGTGCAAGCAAAAGTGAAAAGTACTTTTATCAAAGTTATGCACAATTTCATAAATGTAAGCATTTTGCAGATCTAATGATGAACAAAAATGACCACCCTAAATTGATGATTTTGAGTTAGAAGCATAAAACCTATGTTCTCAGAACTTTCCAGACTTATAATATATGGTAATAGGAGGTCTAGGAAGCACAGAAATGAGGTTTTTGATGTTGTAACAGGCAATTAAAAATGTGATCTAGGACTAGGTCGCCCAGAATGGCAAATTAGTCCCAATAGGGATTTTTTTTAGTTTTTTTTTTCTTTTTTTGATTGGTTTTGATGTGTTTCAGGTTGTATGATGCAATCCTAAGATGTAAATGTAGAATTTCAGAAATTTTCAATGAAAATATATATGCAAAAATGCAAGCTACATGAGTTTTTCACTAATGCAAGTGTAAAAACCCTAGAATGCAACACAATGCAAAACCCTAATGCAATGTGAATGCAAGATTTTCCTAGGATACAAGAATAGAAGTTGAGAAGTTTTCTAAGAATGTGCTCACCAAAATGAACCACAAAAAACAAATGCAATTAGGGAAAGAGGATTCCCCCAAAAGGCCCCTAGGGTTTTTCACCTAAGAGCTTGGTTTGGAAGGAACGACACTCTTTCACCTAATGATATGTGTTTTGGTGATTTCATTCAAAGATAGGGGTTGAATAGGGTTGTGTTGTGTTGTGTGTGATGAAGTGTGTCTAAATACTAAAATGTAATTAAACTAATCTAACTACGAGATGTAAGCAAAGCAAATGTAAACTATGTACAAACTAAACTAAATGACCTAAATGTATGCAAACTGCAAACAAAACTTGGGATAACATAAGTGGTGCACCTGGGAATTGAAAGTTGCAAAAAGGGAGCTTTGGAATCCTCTGAAATTTGTTGGAAATGCTCACTGGGACATTTACGCCAGAATGGGCGACCTAGTCCTCTTCCCGAGAAACTTTGTTGGAATAGGTTTCTGGCAAAAGGGTGTACAAATCTACAAAAATCCCTGAAAAATAGGTTCAGAAGGACTAGGTCACCATTGTTGGCGACCTAGTCCACTTATGAATTTTTGAGAATTCGAAAGTGGAAATGGGAGCCTTTGGTCTGCACTTTGATTCTTGATACCTGTGTTCAATTCAGATTTTGTAGAAAACGAGTTGAAAGAGGTCTCCAAGCTTCAACTAGGGCTTTGTTGACTTGAATGAGTTTGATGAGTTGACAAAACCTTTTTAGCACCTTTCCCTTTGAGAATCTGCATACAAAAACCTACAAATCACACATGCAAAGAGGAGACAAAAGTTTAGGGTTAGAGAATAGGGGTTTGCCTTAGTCAAACCCCATTGATGGTAATCAAACCCAAATGAGATGAAATGGAAGGAAGAGATGATTGAATGATAAAGTCAACACACACACTCACCAAATATTTTGTTGAAGATCTCTACAACATGAAAGAACCAGCTCCAATGGAGGTTGCTTTGAAGTTCCTTGTGCTTGAATTCTTGCTTGAGAAGACTGAGTGCAGGAGTGCTTGTGAAGATGAAAAATGATCTTAGGGGAGGGGATTAAGGTTAAAACCCTTATTTATACATGTTATACCCTAATTTCCTAAAAATGTCACATGATAGACCAACCTTAGGGTTTTGGAGGTAAATTCTCATTAGGTTTTTGTTTTAATTTTGAATTTTATACCAAAAAGGACTAGGTCACCCAAGGTGGCAACCTAGTCCACTTGGACAAATTCAATTGGTGGTCAAAAATTAAATGGTGTTTAATGATGTTTATTTGGCTTGCCTTCGGAAACACACTTAAGTCGGGCCTAAAAGTACATTAAGGGACCAATTTAACATTAAAAAGGGTTAATTTAGTGATGATAAGCCTAAGAAAGTGTGAAAATGCATTACAACACTTTGGCACAAGGCTTGGAAAGGGGTAAAAAGGGGGTTATTTAGGTGAATTATGTTGAAATGGTCTTAGAAAAGTGGGAAGGTGTGTTACAACACTTCACAACACCTTTGTAAAAAACTGTTAGATTGTTGTTGATTTGCAAGCATTCAAGACTAGATCAAGGAAAAACAAGGCCAGCATCCAAGGGAAAAGGCCCAAATGAGTGAAAAAGTGTCAAGGATACACTTTTTGGCAACACAATATCAATTCATCATGTAATTTATGTATTCATTTTCTCTATGTCCAAATATTTTGCATGTAAAGAATTGACCAGTAAAGGATGGAACATTCTGATTAATTTTGCTTCTACATTCCATTGCTCTATATGTCTATATTGATTGCAAGAATAACAAATACCATTGAAAGATGGGTACCTTTGAGCATTTGGTTGTCTGATCGGAGGTCCTCTAGCATTGTTTCTTTGATTTTGGATCTTGTCATTGTTCTTCTTTGAATCATTGATCCTTTCTTCAATCTTAGGTGTTTGATCTGTCTTTGAACTCTCACCTTTTTCAAGTCTCAAACCACCTTTGTCTTTAGATTCTCTCTAACCTACAATCGACTCATCAAGCATTGTAGAACTTGTCTTAAATTTGTCCTCATGACTTTTTCTTTCTCCAATCTGAACATAGATTTACCACTTCTTGTTCAAACCTCATGCATTCATCAAATTTACTTTTTTCCATTGCATTTAGACATTTCTCAACTCTTTTTGTTTCTTCCACTTGCACTTTTAGTCCGATGATATCTACATTTGCTTGCTTCAATTGTTCATTGACTTCCTTATGTCTTTATTTGAACTTCTTGATTTGATCTCTCAATTTACTGATGCATCCATTTGCTTCTTTAATATTTTCCTTCATATCTCTATTTTCACCTTCAACTTTGTCAAGATCTTCAAGAGCAACTTTGAGTTCTCCATCTTTTTCAAGCATGCAATCTTCTTATGTGCATTCAATAGCAGGAATCTCTTCTGAAGGAAAAGGAAAATTTCTATCATCCTTGTGTTCAATCTCCAAGATCTTCCCAAAGTGTTCAAGCTCCTTCCAGGGATCCAAGCTCTGATACCAATTGTTGAACACTCAAAATATTGAGAAGGGGGTGAATCAATATTTTATTAAACCATTTAAATATTATCCATCCAATTATCAAATCACATTCAACTGATATAAGCAAATAAAGCATGAAACATCCACAAAAACACATAACACATGAACACCAAGATTTTTACGTGGAAAACCCAAAATGGGGAAAACCACGGTGAGAGTTAGCTCACAATATATTATATCTGGATATAGTATATTACAAAAATGATCATTGTAGGTGGACTCACTGCTCATAAAGAATAAGATAGAAGATAGAAAGGGTGGCTTATAGCATATTTGAACTATTACAAATGCATCTACAACATGCTAGATTACAATTCCAATGAAGTACAAAATAAATCTTTGTATTGATCTAGATCAATGCTCTTCTCTGCTCTAAATTTGCATAATTGGCACAACTCTAATCACATTTGCATCACACACATGTAGGTGGATAGGTGTAACACCATACATGTCATTTATCACTCATCACTCACACATTATCTCAAAACATCAAAATCACTTCACTATATATATCTATATCAGGTGTAACATCAATTAGGTCAGCCTAATTGGATATAACACACAAAAATAAACTTGTCATCCTCAAAAAAAATCATCTAACCTTCATGCCTTAATTCAAAATTTAAATCTCCTCAAGATAGGTTGAGATGGACCTATATTAGATCCTACATAAGATAGAATTACTTATTCATCCTTCACAAAACATCAAACATGTTAGGTTGGCCCCAAATAAGACTTAAACACAAAAACCTTCATTTGTTTACCCAGTTTGCCATACATAGAGCTCAAAACACAATACCATCTGGAATTCCTATTCAAAAAATATTTGGAATTTTATCTTCAATACCGCAACACAAAATATTCATCCACAAAGGAGTGTGGAATCTCCCACACCGACATACTGTATAGGAAAAGACTATGATAAGCCAGACGGAACACTATCATTCATATCTTTTAGGATACTTCACCAAACAAAAAAAACTCTTGGATTTAGATAAATTTTATGTTCACCAAGTTACTGTTAGAATCGTGGAATGATATATCTATTTGCAGAGGAGCGTGGACACAAAAATTGATGCACTAAACCACTATACTGGCAAGTTTAATACTTAGAAAAAAATTGTATAGCTATACTTTTCAGACCAACTTATCTTATAAAAATGTCTTCAAAAACACTTCTAAATCATGCTAGGATGATCCACAACAATGTTGACATCAATGAAAACACCAGATCATGCATTATGTACATACCATGCTCATGTTGGTGGACTACATCATCAATGAGAATCTCCTCAATCTTCCAACACTTGGCCCTATCTAGCTAATTTAAATTTTACTTCACCATTTAATATTCTTTATAAATGTTGGTCTAGAAAAACAGAAAAAATAACCATCTAAAAAATTTCAAGGCTCATTACAATGTTGATTAGGGTCAATTATTTTTCTAGTTAAGCTTCTACAATTAGGAAGATATATTTCATCAAAATATCATTGATGTTATAAATAAAGTCTCATAAAGTAGATTAGGAATTTACATTAGGTAAATTGTTTATAATTCCTTTTTTATTTAATTTTACCAAAAAGTGTTGGAATTTAGTTTAATTATATCATATTTGATTAAACCAAGTCTCGCCTGCCATTAGGTGACATTGTGCCATGAGTGTATTAACTAGGTTATATTGAAGATAACTTGATCCAACCTATGTGATTTTTGGTGTGATAGTGGTTTGATCAAAGATGGTTTAATTTAATCATGTTTTATCAAACCAAGTCCCACCACTAGGTGCGACATGGTGCCTTAGATGTCCATAGTAGGTTTAATTAAATATATTTTGATTAAACCTAAGTTATTTTGGTTATTATTAGCTTTTACATTTTTTTATTTTATCCCAAAAAAGGTCTCACTTATCTTCTTTTAGCCACTATTGAGTATGAATCTTTATTGTTTGGCATAAAAGTTATGGAAGAAATAAGTATAAATAAAATAAGATCCTTATATAAAACTAGTAGTGAAACAATTTTAAAAGTAATTTTAGGTTTAAAATGTGATGTTAAGGCATTACAATAATAAAGTTTAGAATTACACTTAAATTTTTTATATAGTTTCAATCAAATCTATCCCTAGAGTAGATAATTTTATGGTTGATTTACTATATTTGTTAGAATCATGGATAATTCTTTGTCTTAATTTGTGTAGTGTCGTAAATTGCCACCCTTAATAATTTCACACTATTTTTTGCGCCCTCCTAAGTGCATGGGCCTAATTGTACATCTAATGTCCTAAATTATGCATTACGAGGCCCATTTCTAGACATTTATCAAGAAAACCCATTTGCAAAACCAAAGAAAACATTTTAAAAAATTCTCCTGACACTTTACACCCCACAAAATAGGGCTAGAAAAAAGTTTCCATAGGCAACTTGGTCCCCCTATTTTGCCTCAAAATTTTAATATGTTGGGGTTGGCATTTTATTATTTGAATTTCAAATGTCGAATTTCGGCTATCGGCATTTAATTTTTGGGAAATTAGAATTATGTTGTATAAATACCTAGTCATTTCACCATTTGAATTCTTTTTGGAAAATCTATGATCAAGCAATTTTGGAAGCAATTATTATTAAGTCAAGAGTACAATTATTGCAACATTTCAACATTGAAGCATCATGTCAAGTTTTATGTGAGTTTGTTCATGTTTATGTTATCATTTTATTTATGAGGACTAACACTTGTAGATCTTCCAAGAAATCAAGCCAATTTGCAAGAAAACCTTGAGGAGATTTGTATGACTTCAATCCTTCAAGGAATTAGATTTGGGTGGTGAGTTACAATCTATTGTTGATTCATAATTCATTTGTCACTTATCCTCTATCCCTCAAAATGATAAGCTCTATTTCATTAACATTGTCATTGTGGAGGTGGAAACACCAACACGGGGTTTCACTGAGGCAAGCCCCTATATGACACAACCCTTCCTCTCTCTTTGAATGTGCAAGTTACAATTTTGAAGAAGTTTTGAGGAAGACTGAAGCTCATTTATTCTTTATTGCACTCAAACCCTACAACTTGGCAACCTACAGAAACTCAGTTATCTCAACACCTGCCAAAGATCTGACTGTGAAACCCAAAGGAAAGAAGGTCGTGATCAGAATTTAGAGGAATGTTAAATTAGATTTCAATTTCAGTTACTAGGACATAGTCACCCTAAGTGACTTGGTCCCTTAAATTCATCTCTAGATTCATATTCCAGGTGTACATAACTTTTCTCAGTCTATTTCTGAACTCTGAATTTGTCTATGACTTTCCAGATCTTTTGCATTAGAATAGGTTATTTGCATCATTTTTTAGTCATATCATTGCATTTCATACAGAATCCATTTCCAAGACCGTAAATTTAGATCCTAGGATTGGTTGGCTCACCTTTCAAGTTACAAGTCAATTTCCTATCATAGCCAATCTTGAATTTAATAATAAGAGGCACCTTGCCCACCATTGTGGAAAAGAAATCCCTTGTGAAATCATAAGGTTTCTCTTTTCCACCTTATCATTTTGGTGAACAAAATGTAGTAACATTATAGACCTTCTAAAATCTAAAGAATATCATCCTAGATCTAGGGTTAGTATTGCATTATTTTGCATTGTTCATTTAGGCATTTTTTGTATCTTAAAAACTAGTAAAAGCATTGCATCTCATATTGCATCATAGGTTGAAATAGGGTTAATTTCAAGTCATTATAGGTTAGATCTACATTCAAATTCCATTTATAATCTTCATCAAATTTGAAAGTGTTCATTGCATTCATTTAGGCATTTTGCATATAGTTCAAAAGGTGAAAAATTGCATTATTTTGTGTCAAAAAGATATTAAAATCATCATTTTCAGATTTTTCATATTAAGATTAGTCAATTGCTACATTTTAAATATGAAAATTGCATCTAGAATTACATTTTATTACTTAAAAAAATTCAAAATTGTTGCATACTTGCATATTTCTTTGCATAATCTTAAATCAGCCAAATTTTGGAAAAATATTCTTTATCACACCTACACACACAGAAAAAGAAACTCAAAATAGTATTACAAACACTCAAAAATTGAAATTTACATAAAACTGTGTAAGATATAGTCGCCCTGGGTGACTTAGTCCAACTAATTTTGGTTTAGATTTTTATCAAATTACTATCTCTATGTTTTCTATCTATTTTGCTTTCTAATTTTCCCTCTTGTTTGTTTTACTGTGACTGTTTTGCAATTTAGTGTTCATAGTGGGCACACCTAGTGTTTTGAAACTCATATAAGCTTCATAACCTGATGTCCTATTGTCCAACTCTTTCACACAATGTATTATCAATACCCAGCCCATTTTGGACTCCATCCCTAATCCTACCATACCCATGCCAACTTCACAGCCAAGAACCTTTATGGATGTTGAGATTGTTGTTGCCCATGTGCCCAATGATAAACCGAAACAATTAGACAAAGACTTAGAGGGATTACAATACTACTTAAGCACTAATTTTTTAGCGAGACAAATAGTGCCTATAGTGGATAACCTTAGAAATTGATCAATGATGCTCAAGGAATAGAGGTTTTGCATAGCCTAGCTTATATAGTGGACACTAACATCCCTACGATAGCTAGTTGTGCTCAAGTATTACAATACACTCAAAGCCAAGGAGGAAAACAAATTTCCCTCCCCACAACTATACCTTCTATTCATATATTTACATTGCCAATTGTAGCTTCAACAATACAACACACTAATGGCATAACTCCAAGCTTAGGGCTTTCTAGTGGGAACCCACATCACATGTAGCACCTCAATATTCATCACCTCTCATAAATGTGCAACATATTAGTCCACCAAACATTTACACAATCCCACCAAATTCCTAAAACATGTCAAACAACGATTCAATCATACATCTACTATTGCAAAATGTTACCTCACTTCAACAAAAAAATTCAACAAAATTTCAACATTGAATCAAAATCAAATTAGAAAACCATCACTATATCTTAAGAGGATCTCCTTGTCAATCGAAATCTTGGAAAAACCCATACATCAAAACAAAAAAAATCTTAGATTTGAGAAGTACAATAGAAAAGGAGATCCTAGTAGTCATGTATCAGCTTATATGACATTGTGTAGTGATTTCATCTTTGAAGATAAACTCTTAGCTAAAATATTTTTTCAAGATCATTGAAAGACGTGGCCTTAGAATGGTTTTGATCATTGCCAAACAACTCTATAAATTAATTCAATGAAATGGTTGATGAAGTCCTACAACATTTACAAGCAAACATAGGTCCTGAAATAACGGTGACTGATCTAGTAAATTGCAAACAAGGAAAAAATGAAAAGGTGATAGACTTTATAGGATGATATCAATTATTTTATTCATAAATTAACTACACTCTTTCCGATGTTGATTTCCAAAAAGTAAATTCATAGGAAATTTACAACCAAGCATTAAGGATAAGATATTATTGAAGCATATCTCATGTCATCTTTTGGTCCATGTTCAACTATAAGTTCCTTAACATGTTTAAAACCATATATTAATGCATCCATTCATCACCTTGTCATTTGAAAGAAAATTGTCTTAAATGTTCAAATTAATTAAATTTTATTTTAGTTCTATTTTTTTAAAATAAATATAATTTATAAAGGATATAAGGTTTTCAAGATTTATTAATTAAATTTTGTTTTAGTTCTAGTTTTTTCTTAAAGATATAAGGTTTTCAAGATTTATTAATTAAATTTTGTTTTAGTTCTAGTTTTTTCTTAAAGATATAAGGTTTTCAAAATCTGTGAATTCATAAGACAAGGTCTTAAATAAATTGTGTAAGCATATTTTAAATCAATGCTTTGGATCACATTCTTGATCCAATGCCACTAGAGTTACCAAAAGAGAAAAAATAATGAAGTGATTTTCACAACTAATAAATAGTTATAAACTACTTTGAAATTATTAAACGTTCAGCCCTCCTAACGTAGATTTCTTCAGCATATTAATGATTGATAATTGGCCTCCATGACTGGCTAAAGCCCAACTCAAGCTAAACAACAATTGACTCCTTGTAAATCTTGGATGAGTACTGCAGTTGACACATCGCATCACATGGAAATCCCCAATATCAAGAACTAATGGGCAATAGCCCCCTAATTACCCAAGGGTAAATGCTTTGACCCTTCTAATTATTTCTAAACAATTGGCTCTGCAGTGTTATAAATTTTGGAAAAATCAGCATTTGTGATCAGATTTTCAGATACCCTAATTTATAATACAATTCTTCCAGCAAAAGGATTAGGCAAGATGGTAACACTCTTATAGGGCATGAACCAAAAAAGAACTAATTGTAATCCATCAGTTAAGAAAACATTAACATGATCCGTTCATTTACCCAAAAACAGCATTTGAAAATGAATGAAACAAGATTTCAAGCATACATTTTGTTACTAACTCCAAAATACATCTAGATTCTATTGCTTAGGTTATATTGTTTTTCTACATACACTAGTTTTAAGATCCTCCGTTCCATTTTTATTCAGGAAAGATAACAACAATAAGCTTAAAAGCATCTTTTGATCAGCAAAAACAAGTAGAAGATTCTTAAAATTAGCCAGGGGCAGTCATGGATACATGCTATTTGGAGAGATGCTTCGATGACTTGCAGATTCTTGATTCATGATCAGACAATTGCCATGTTACAGAAATAAGTTCATGCAAATCTTTGTCCACATACATATGTAAAATTCCACTTTTTTACATGGTATACTAAACTTGTGTATATTTCTGTTATTATATACATAAACCTTAGCATGCATTTGAACCAGGAATGCATTTGTCGGAATATAGCTCCCTATATGCTTGACAGTTCAATTGTCAACCCTTCTCTTTGAGACAGTATTTAATAACTGCACTAATATTCAAAGTTCATATACCAAACAATAACCACACTATATCTCCTATTATCCTATACAAATGCCCACCTTTCAAATTTTTACCATTATACACAGAAGAAAGAAATCCTGGCTATTAATTTAGAATCCCCAGATGTAGCTTGCAATTAAAAGCACAAAACAATATCATGTGTAGTTCAACCATGCCATAGATGGCGTATACGATGCCACTCAATTTTAGGTTCCTTTGGACGGGATGAATACTGAAGCCACACTAGGATGGCTAGCATTAACACAATCACACAACTTCTAAATTCATCTCTCTTTAGAAGCCATTCTGCACCTACATTGATTTCCTGTCATGATAACCAATTTCCACTTGTAAAGTAAATCAAAAAAATATCTATTTTTCTCCGAGAAGGCATCGTAGAAAAACATATCCAATCCATAAAACCTACCTTTACCAAGGATAAAAATTGTTGCACCCCATCTTTTTCCTCGTAAGGAAGATTTCTGTCTGCTCTCTGCAAGGAACATCCTAGCATTTCTAGTAGTGACATGTCTGTAACCAGATCATGATCATCTGCATTCAAGAAAGTGACTTCAATGATAATTTAGAAAACATCTGATTGCATATCGAAGAACACCATTTTCCTTTAAATGCAACAACAAATTTGAGCAAACAAATATCATCTTACCCGAAATATTATAAACTTGATCAACAGCTGAGACACCTAATAACTGTCCTAGAAAAATATGGGCTCTAATACGATCAGAATCATTGAGTTCATCTCCATGTGTCATGACAACTATAGGTTTATCATCTGCAGTGTAATATCCACTCAAGTTAAGAAAGCAATCAACAACAAAAAAGTCAATGCAAGCTCATTAGCTGATAGAAATAACATCATATCATTATCCATAGACAAGAAATTTGAAGCAAGCATGCAGTCTGTATATGTAAGACAATTTATCATTTTGTTTGAGTATGCTGGCAGTGTGTTACTGTGTGAATATTCTGGAATCAACTGTATAGTGTTCAGGACAAATATAAAAACTACATGACAGATTCCAAAAGACAGAAAATATCCTTTCTTTTCTTGGCCTTTACAGACCAGAATTAGATTTGTGTTCAAATAAGTAAATATCGAAACAATGTATAAATTGAAAAAGTCTTGTTTCCTTAAGGGGAACTCATAAGCCAATAGGCATGCTGGCTGGGACAGGACCTAAAATGTCACTACCTTCACCTTGTCTTGGGAGCAAGCAAGATATCTATCAATAATATTTTCTGTTGCTGGTGATTTTATCAGTGCTGTTATAGCACAGGAAGTTTGAAGGAGACCATTTTTAAGTTGTCAGAAGGAGAATAAAGCGAGCAGTGGAATATATTTTAAAAATGTGAAGCATAGTGAACAGGCATCCAGTAAATATAAATTTATCTTACTATGATCGTTCCTTTTAAGGCATAGTATGGGAGCAAACTGACGCATAGCTCAATAAAAAGTAGTTTTGCCTAAATATGCTGGATGGTATCCACTATCATTGATGGCATTTAGTATGCGGCATAAATTGCAACGTAAGGCAACCTTGAAACACTATTATTGATATTAAAAGCAACTAAATCT
Source organism: Sequoiadendron giganteum (assembly GCA_007115665.2). Taxonomy (NCBI): domain Eukaryota; kingdom Viridiplantae; phylum Streptophyta; class Pinopsida; order Cupressales; family Cupressaceae; genus Sequoiadendron; species Sequoiadendron giganteum. Next base: position 584,002,734 of record CM021106.1, on the reverse strand, counting down.
AAACACTACCATTCCTACACGTGATAAGCATAAGAAGAACCCTGAGACAGAATACTCAAGTAAACAGGGACTCATTATTTCCTTGTTTTAGGGGAAACTGTCCCCAAATTCAATTTAATATGAGGAAATAGTCCTTTAGAAGTGTTCCTAACAAGCAATTGGATTGCACGGGTAAATAACTAAATTGTCTTCCTTGACTGCTGACTATAAAATGCTCTGTTTCCATCTACAGAATAGTCATGTACGGTATTTTCATGAAGTAGAAGTTGAATGTTTGAATTGGTATTCTATCAATGCACAATCTGTCCCTGGTCTGACAGCATAAGCCATTTGTAGAACTTGATAGTGTTGATGTTGAATATGTTTTGTAAGCCAAATGGGATGGTCAGCTGAGGTGAAAGGGACTCAGTCCAAACAACTGGTAAACTTAAGATTCAACAGCTGGGGTAAAATTGAATGTTCACATATTATTCAACCCATAAAGTGTAAGGAAAGTTACAAAGAGTGTTAACTTGCAACCCAGTTAATTAAAAATGCTGAATGAAAAGTAAAAATTCTAATGTGTTTTCTTTTGAACAATGGTTGAACTAAATCTGGTAGAAGTCTATGGCCTGCAGCAATTAGACAATCTATATCATATAGGGATTTCATATGCCAACAGCTAAATAACACAAGTCATTCAGAATGGTTTGTAAATGCAGGTAAGTTTTGATGCTATGTGTAGACTATAATCAGAGGATCAATTTCATGGCAAAGAGATTAATAGTTCAAACTTCGGATGACAGTGACCACAAGATAGGCACGATAAGCTTGAGGGCCAATGTGTGACATTCACATGGATCATTACATTTAGATGATCTGTTGAGATTAAAATGTCAATAGCCAAACAGTACAGCTGGCTTAACACTGTCTTAAGAAGGCTCAGTTCCATGGCCAGGAGTTCAAGGGCTCAAGCAGGACTGAGTACAAGTGTCACAGGTATGAGGACTGGGATTTTATAATGTGTGTTTGTATCTTTGGTATTGTTAAGAGCCCAGCTGCAGGTATAAGTTGTCATTCTAACTGTTAGTATGCAGTGACTTGTTCTCCTCACCTCTGTTACTGTTAAGGTTTGAGAGGAGACAGGAAAAATGGGAGTGGGATAGCCTCAGCAATGCAAGAATGGCTGGACTTCTATGTCTATTTCTCTATCCTTCAATTTTTAAAATCAATAAAATCATTAGGTGATTAAGTAATAGAGTACGTCTGCCCGACAACTATGATAAATACTAATAGTCAACATGATTATTAATAATTATATTTAGATTTATCTGCATTCCAAATATAAACATTTATTTTCTTCCACAGACAAACAAATTGATGGAGATGGTAATTAATAAGCAGTTGGAAGATCTGGCTTTGAAACTCAAAAGTTAATGGACTTGATGGCCAAAGTTCACTATGCAAAATTCGGGACACAAAACATGATATCTGACTTTTACACTTGGTGCTCCTACTGCATTCTGAGATAGAGATATGCAATCCCATGTCACAACTTTTTGTTGGCAAGGTAAATTAATAACTATTTGGAACAAACTGGCAATAGAAAAACAGTATACTTGAAATTTAACAACTGTTTCAAGCAAATGGCCAGTATAAAAACTATAAGTGCAAACTCCCAATCCTAAACCTAAGTACTAAAATGGATGTTTAGTATTTCAATGCCAGTATCCACAACTTGGAGAAAAAAACATTTATAATGATTTTAACAGTTGGAATCAGTGTCTGCATCCTATCAAACCAGTCAATTATAATGATATAAAAAATAAGGGTAAACTTGCAACCCAAAGCAAACAAAATGCTTAATGAAATTTTAAAATTCAAATTGTAATGTCTTTTTTTCAAAAAGAATAGTTGAATTATATCAGGTAAGAGTGTCATGGTTTGTGGCTATTGGAGAGTATTAAAATTTAAAGGGCCAACAGATAAACAATATATGTAGTTTATAATAGTATTTAAAAATGTGGATCAGGTATGGCAGAAGGTGTAGAGCATAATCAGAGGATCAATTCAATGGCTAAGAGATTAGGGAGGTTTGGATGAGAGTGAATACAAGATAGAGACAGTGAGTTGGAGGTCCTGTCTGTGACATCCACATGTTCAATAAGATGATCTACTGGGGGTTTAGAGCCAAGGCCCAAAAGCAAATCAGAAAATGTGGCTTAATATTGTCTTAGAAAACTCAGTTCCATGGCTAGGTGGTTGGGGGCTCGAACAAGGCTGCATACGAAATAAGTACCATGCATTTGAGGGCTGATGTTTGTAGCTTCAGGACTGTTTTTAGATATATACTGTAGCAGGAGGCTCAGTGCATGGCTGGGAGGTTAAGGGCTCAGACAGGACTGGATATGATCAAGTGTGCTGACCACAAAGGTCAAGTATGACAGAGTGGACTTATGGTTTGTAGCTTTGGTATTAACTACATAGACACAACTTATTCAAAGGATCAATTCTATCATAAAGAGATCAAGAGCTGGGAAGAAGCAAGTAGGAAATAAGTACATTGATTATGAAGGTTGCATTTTCAAATAAGCTTGTATGCTGAATTGAATGTGGCATAAAGTGCAGGAATGATCTCAGTTTTTATGTGTTGCACCATCTGGAGTATAAGCATAAAACACATTCACATTACAGATGGAGAAGCAAACAACACCTTAAGGTACATGCAAACAAATATAATTGTATCAGCATTAGAAGATACGTTTCAGAAAGGATTTTACAATAATAGAAAAGAAACAAGTATGGATGAAGACTATTTTAGAAGAAAACTGATTTAAAGATGGTAAGACTAATAATATCATGTTGAGCCCTTTGTTAGTAAAGAAAAATAACTCCTCTTTGAAGAAAGCAGGCAATAGAAAACTTAACTGCAGATTTCTAACCCTGATCTTAAGTGTTACGATGGGCTGTAGGCATGAAAAGGCCAATACCAAAAAGAATGTTAATTCTGTGGTCTAAAAGTTGAGGATTTGGAAAGGAGTAAGTATGAGATAAGGTCAGTAGGCACAAAGGGCAAGATGTGGCAAATAATGATTGTTGTCTGTAGCCTCAGTGTTATCTTCAGCAGCATACCTTAATAAAGGTTTACTTTCATGGTGCAAAGGTTGAGGCCTTTGCATGAATGAGAGGCGCTGAGATGAAGGGTGGTGAGTAGAAGGGACATGTTTTAACATGGAGAAAATGGGTGGACTACATTTGTCTAAAGTGAAGGAAAGAACAAAAAATTTATCATGCTAGAGTTCCTGTATTGATTGTATGTCATTTTTTTCCAACTTTTCTCAACCAAGGCTTTTTTCAGTTGCTTGAAGTTAAGAAATTGAAAAAGATGAAACGCAAAAGAATTAGAAACAAAAAAGGACACCACTATACCTGCTGGGTAAAATGTATTATGATATTCAAATTCCGGATTCATTGGCATTAGACCCGTAGCAAAATGATTGTTTCATTAGCACTAATGTTAACAGAAAGAAAGAAACGATGACAGTCACTGTCAATTAGATACAGAAAAAACAAAAAAGTAAATTGTTAAGATTTAGACCTTTGAAGGAAATATATGGACAGTTGAAAAGTTTCACCAGTGTATCAGAAGATCGTATATCCCCATTGTCCATAATTTGAATGATGGAAAGTGCACTCACAACAAATATCACAAAATTGACTTTCCTTATCTTACTGAGCTTGTAATGCCCTTCACGTGCCTTGTGCTTCATTGACATTCTCACAGAATCGTCATCAGATGACCTACTCATAAGAAACTCGGGAGTGATACTGAATATTCTAACAATGGCTCAAAAACAAAGAGAAAATAAACTACAAACTATAAAGCTAACCTTACAACCATTTCTCCATGACGGATGCCATTCACCATCCATTTCTTAAGGACTGGAAAATCCTTAGCAACACTCTGTGACAAGCCTCTGCTATCAAAAACACAAAATGCTTTAGAGGCTTGGGGAACTGTGTATTCCTGGAGAAAGTAGCTTCCGCTCTCAGAAGATGACTTGTCTGAAAAGAAAAGGCAATACTCAATTTAATATAAGTCAAATGTTCCCAATGCAAAAAGAAATCCTGAATGGCAGCAATTTTATAAGTGGCAAAGAAAAATTCAAATAACTCAGGGATGCAAAGTAATGTTAAATCAGAATGTTATCAATCTAGACTGTATTGACAATGTATAAAAATAAATTTAAGAGAACCAGAATGTACAAAAAACTTGAGCTCCGTCCATTCTTTTATTTCCAGAACTGAGAACCCGTAGTATATTATTAATAAGAGTACTTTTTCCAGCTCCTTTAGGCCCAACGAGCAATAGTGTTGTAACAGTTGGAATTTGGTAATCACATTTAGTCATACCACCAGTCTCTACGAGCCAACTCCCAGGTTTGTATCTGCCAATTGATTAGACAGCCATGAAGAAATATAGGAAACTGCCTATAAAGAAAAGAGATAAAAGAAGAAACAACCTAATTTCTTCAGCAAGCACAATGCTCTCCCTACATTTCTGGAATTTCTGAACAAATTTTGGTGATTTGTATAAAGAACTTTCTGAACAAATTTTTGATGATATCAATAAACAAGCAAAATGCAAGGACTGGTCAATCTAATCAATAGCTACAGGGCTCAGAAATACCTTAACAGACTTTTCTTTTCATCTTGAATTTTCCCCGATCGCATTTTCAGTATAGAACGCTTGTCAATGATCTTGCGATACATCTCTGCTCTCCTTCGCTCTTCTCTAGAATCATCCTCTAACCCCCACAGAAGCTTTAGTGTGACCAAAGTGGCATCCTCAGATTCAAATTCATTCTCCAAGTAGTTCTCACCTAGTTGATTCACCGATGCACTTGACTTACAGCTTTCTCTATCATCCCTGAATTAGATAACCAGGTAAACTAAGTTTTCCATTTTTTGCAACTTCCTCCTAATCTAAAGCTGATAATTCGTACAAATTATTTATTTAGAACTGCCTTCTTCGGTCTAAGAGGACAGCAGATACAAAGTTTTTCTGCCACATTGACAGAGATGCGAGCGTTTTCAACTCTAGTATCTTCATAAGTGTGTGTTATCATTTGAGCCGAGCCTCAGTAGACATAACTATCCTGTTGCATCCAAACCCGACTTGCAATGGAAAAGGTTCCCATTTATTTGGAGCAAACCTCTACCGTTCCAAATGGTGCAAAGATGCACCAGGATAGTATGCTCCGGCCTCACCAGCTCACAATCAAATTAACGATGACATGTAATAAGGGTTTTGACATATTCCACGAAAGGAATTAAAAGGAAATATTTAGCAGCTACTGTTCTACAATCTTACCTATCTGGATTCTTCCCTTCGAAACCTTCTTCACCGTGTCTGATTTCATCCTTCAATTTTGCCATCCTGGAATCAACATCATCCCCGACCTTACTAAATTGGGTGCTACCACACACATTCAAGAGGTCTTCTGTAGTTGTTTGGCAACTTTCTCCCGTGATAATTTCATTCCGTAGAAGACCCAATTCTCGGCTGACTTGCCCACATTGTTTCACTTTGTCTGCACACAGAGCTAAAGAACCAATTGAAGATAATTAACAGATTAGTCAAGCTGACTGTTAACTGCTTTCTTCAGGGGACCAAGAAGATGCTTCAACATAAAAGAAACATAATTTTATAAGTACAGACTTCGATTCCAATGGGAAATCTAAAGTACACAGACTACAAGACACAAATTTCCATTTTTAGGATGGCAGTCGGCCTATCGGCGAAATTTTACTTATAGAGAAGAAAAAAGTATAAAACACAGACTAATTACGATCAAACATACACTAATCAGTAAAAATCTTACCTGGAATTCAAACAGTATAATTAAATTCAGTTTTTACGAGTCAGTCAAATTCAGCATTCATGGACTTGATTGTTGTAGGCAATTAGTACTTACTTGAGTTCACATCCTCCAAGGAATCAGAATCTGAAGCAATTCTAGCATCTCTACCACCACCCATTGTTGGAAATGAGCTTTTCTCGCCTTCCTCAACTCTTAAAATTACAGGAATATGAAAGAAAATTGTTTGACAAAACAACCAAACTTTATCCGGTAATCCATTTATATTAAATGACTATTTCTTCTTAGAAGACATTTCAAAGGTTTTAGGTTTTTTCTTGTTTTTTTTCCCTTGTGCGAAAGCAAAACTTCCACAGAAAGGCCTGAAAATTGATACGTCTTTATGGTGGGCCTCTCCGGCGTCAGCTGTGGATCTTGATCATTTTCTTCCACTGAAATGTATTTTTGTTGTCTAGATATAGATGATACTTAGATATTTTTTGATTGCTTGTAATGCACTCTTCTTTTTATTTAAAATAAGGCTCCTGCCTTGAAAGTATCATCTTGATTGACACAAAAACAATTACGTATAGGCTACGTTTCCTCATTTGAACTGTTTGACTAAATTTATTGGGTTTTTGTAATGATGAAAATTATATATTTTATTTTTTGGTTTTAGATTTATTTTGGGTAAGTTTTTTTTTTTTAATGATAAGTGTATAAATAGTATAAAATTTATTAAGAATTAGTATAAATTGAAATCTTTTTTTTTGGATTACATTTATTTTTTAGGAATTAGTTTTTAATATATATAGTTTAAGATTATATCACAATTCATGACAAATAACTTAAGTCATATGCATATTAGAGGAAAAAGTCTTAGAATTTCTTCTTTTTTTGTTGGCGTATAAATCTTGTAAGGGATCAGGGACCCATCAAAAGTAGGGCAAAGTTCAAAAGACTGAGAAAAATAGCACTAACAAAAATATATATAAATTGACAAAGGATACTACAAAGCAACAAAACTAGACAAGACCACCACTACACCGCATCTCAGCACAGGCACAAATGAAGAACCAACCAAGCACAAACTGTCATCAACAGCCCCAACAAGACAACAAAGCACCCCATCGATCGATGGGACAATACCACACTGAGCAAGGAAGCAAGCAAACAGTCGAGCAATATCACATGAATCGCCACTACAGAACAAGAAAACGCCACCAAAACCATGAGCAACAAGACAAGGCGGTGACAAACAAAGGCAAGGGAGAAGTAGCAGCCACAACCACACGCCACCCAAATAGAAGATCAAACAACCTAGCAACAACTCAACACACAATATCTCCCCGAGGAGGCAAAAATACAACTCTGATTATTGTTCTACTCCGTTGTTAGGGGGGTGTTCCTTGATATCATTTTGAATCAACCTAACCACCTCAAAAGAATAGGAATCTTTTAACCCTTTCACCCCGTAAGCCACACTGCTACCAGAATCCACCCCTTAGTTGGCAGCCCAATTGGCCACTTGGTTCCCTCCCCTCATAATATGGGTAGCTTTGAAACCACTAAGCAAACTAACCAATCTTTTGACTTCCACCATTATCTACTCTAACCGCCAGCTACTAGAAGAATCCTTATCCAAAAGACCTATAATGACCTTCAAATCACCTTCCACCCAAAGATAGTTCCAGCATGTATCCTTGGCAATAAGAAGACCTTTCCATAAATCCCTAGCCTCAACCAAATTATTTGTGTCTTTACCAAAGTCCAGAGAGTAGTATCCCAAAGGTTGACCATTACAATCCTTGAAAAAAAACCACCACCATCTGCTCTTAATTCTTAAAACTTTTTAATTTTAAATTGAGGTGTTTATTTTTCTTCACTTAACTATTGTGTTGACTTAAAGCACAAAATTTTTACTTGTGTCTTTGGAGTTGTATTTAATGGCAAACTTTCATTCATTTGAGCTTCTAAAACCTGTATCATTTTTAAAATATCTCTTGATGCATTAAGAAGCACCAAATTATTTTCATGTGACATCAACATCTCTATTAGATTATAGAGCATAGTGTAAGATTTTTTGTTGCTTTTCATCTTTGTACAAAGCTATTAAATCAATATCTTTAAGGGTTTGGCCAAAGGGAAATATTCCAATTCATTGGCAAACTACTAGCCACACAACCAAGTTTTTTAGGTTCAAAAGATTAAGGTTAGATTAGATCCACAAGTCAAAGTTCATTTCTATTTGGATTTCACATCTACAATTTGTTAACTTCATCCAAATCATTTTTACAGTTGTAGATTTAGCCTAGCACATCCTAAAGATGGCCAACTTTAGAATTTGTTATTCTACTTTCAATACATCCAAGGAGTTATGGTTCAAAGTTGTGATAAAAAAATGGCATTTATCTATTAATTGTCAAAATCAACTAAGTATATTTATTTATTTTAATTTTGAGTTTTCTAAATTATGTTACATGACCTATCATAACTTTGTAAAGTAATTTAATTGGATTATATTACTTAACATATACATTGAAATTAATTATAAAGAAAATAACATGTTTTCTTTTTTGGGGGAAAAAGTGAATATCTATTAATTTATGAAATTGAAATAGTTACATAGAGATTTCCAAACAGCAATGGTTGTCATTAAAGCCCAGAGCAAAAAAATACAAAGAGGTTTATTATAGAACCACCTCCAACTAGCCTCACAAGAAAACTAGAAATCAAGAGGCAAACAAGAACCAAAAAGAAGAATATCAGCCCAAATCATGATGGAGGGAAAGAAGATTTGAGCTTTGGATGAAAGAAAGAGATCGCCAATCCACATGTCATCTACAATCAACACCAGAAGCCCATTTAGCCAAATAATCGACAACAACATTTCACTCATGAGGAATATGAATAAAAGAGATGGAATCAAAATTCTATGCCAAGCAAAGAATTTGAGCCACATAAAGAGACAACCTCCAAGAAGATTGAGAATCTTTCCTCTTATTCAAGAGGGAAACCAACACCATTGAATCCATCTCATAAATAACATTTTTCCAACCCATCTCACAAGCTTTCTCCAGAGCTACTAAGACAGCTTGAATCTCCATGTGATTGTTTGTAGCAATCCCCGTCATAGATGAGAAAAAGAAGTGAACTAACACAGTACTATCCCTTCCAATCCCACCAATACCTGTTGCCCTTGGATTACCTCGAGCTGAACCATTAGTATTAATTTTATAAAATCTCAAAGGGGGAAGAGAGCATTTACCAACTATGTTTACCTTGTTCAAAAAGTGAGCCTTGGACTTAGGGCTAATGGAGAAAGTAACCTACCCCAAAGCTAACTTATGAAAAATAAGGTTATCAAAAGAAGAAATAACACCATCAAAGAGCACTTAGCATGTAAGGTTTCTTATAGAGAACTTATTGTGATCCCCTAAAATGTTATGTTCCTAATGTGAGATGTTAAACAACTAATGATGCAATAAAAAGAACTAACACAAAAGAGGACACCTCAATGATTAGCCTAAGGAAAAGATAAACATGAAAGCAAGATAAAACAAATTGAAGTTGATTATAAATTCATGTTGCTCCTTCCTTGGTTGGCCCTTTGATCCTTGAAGATTTGTGTGCTCTTTGGATGACAAGCTAAAGTAGATGTGCAAAGTGATATGCAAGATGGATCGAGATATGATAATGATGAGATGCTAAAAGCTATGGAGGATGAAAGCTCAAATGGAAATTTTGCAAGAGTTTTGATAGAAAAATATTGATTCCTTTCTTTAGAGAAATGAAAGGGTATTTATAGGATAATTTGAATTCTCTAGAGAATTCAACGATTGAGATTGATCCAACAAAGCCAAGATGAAGGGCTATGGTGAGTTGAGGACTCACAAGCCCTCACATCTTGACATGTGGAATGTGAGATGGCCTAGGGTGGGATGATGTGGAAATGAGGTGGAAGAGAAGTACATGAGGTGGATGAAGGATGAGTACCTTGTAGGTACCTTGGGGGATGAGAAGATTTCCTCAAAAAGGAACTTCTTGTCCCCAAATGAGCATGAAAGAGACATTTGAGGAATTTTAGAATTCCTCAAAATTCTTCATGGGAAAAGGGGAAGTAGTTGGAGAAATTCTCCATGAGGTGGATGAAGGACGAGTACCTTGTAGGTACCTTGGGGGATGAGAAGATTTCCTCAAAAAGGAACTTCTTGTCCCCAAATGAGCATGAAAGAGACATTTGAGGAATTTTAGAATTCCTCAAAATTCTCCATGGGAAAAGGGGAAGTAGAGTCTATTGGATAAAAGAGGGTCTCCAAAAAGCTGGGGATTTGTCACATGTGGGTGATGTGACAAGTCAAAGGTTCTAGAAGTCCTTGGCACATGTAAAGTGACAAGTCAATTCTTCTAGAACTTGCATGGGGATGGGGTAAACCTTGGAAAGATAAAAGTGAATTAAAAATTCACATGGGGAAGAGGAGAGCCTTGGGTGAATAAATGTGAATTAAAAATTCACATGGGAAAGAGAGTCAAGGCCAAGAAAGGCAAATGGAAAGGTTGACCACAAAAGGTATGCCAAATGTGGCTAATGACTTTGATTAAGGTTGTGCAAACACAGGATTATGATAATTAATAAGAAATTAGAGGCAAGTGGGAGATTATGGAGGATGTGACATTAATCTTGATTAAGTGGTGCACATCCTAATCATAGATTAATTAATTTAATCTGGATTAAAAGAGGGTTATGGAGAATGTGACAAGGAGAGAGAAAAAAAGGGATTGAAAATTGGTTTTAATCCAAATAGGTCAAATGACTAAATTAAAAAAATTGTCCTATTTATTTAATTTAGAGAAGAAAAGGTGCAAGGTAAAGTATTTAATTTATTCAATTACATACTTTAGGAACTTTAAGAAGAAAATGAAATAATGATTAAATAAATTATTTAATCACTATTAATTACATAGATGAATAGAGTAGACGATTCTGATCATATGGAAGTGATCAAATTTAGATGTCTACAGTTTCAACCTTTTGCCAAATATACCCAACAAGACTTTGATACCCTTGAAAAATTCGATGATTTCTCTCTAGCCAAATTTGCAACATGATGAAAATAGGACCTTTATCCCAAGCAATCAACATAATAGAGGTTGAAGTAGGGGGGGCACCTTGAGTAGCCCAAAATTTATATAAAGAAGAAGCATGAACAAAAGGGTGATTCCAAATAGACCACCATTATCTCCATGGACCGACGAAGAAGGAGCATTGAAAGAACAGATGAGACACACTCTCCTCACTAGCTCTGAAAAGAACACATCTGGAAGGACCTTGAAAATATCTCTTTTGTATATTATCCTAAGTGATATATTTATTGTGACAAAGAAGCCAAAGAAAAAAATTACACTTTGTCCAACAATGAGAATTCCAAATTCTTTTCCACCAAGGAAATGCCTCATACCCATTCCGCTCATGAAATAAAAATTTATAACCATTTGACACCGACTAAGCTCCCTTTGGATCATATCCCCAAGCAAGAACATCCTCTTGTAAATAACAACAAGGTCGGTCCCTTAATATAGAATATAGAGTAGCTTGATCATTTTGATTACCCCTTGTCGGCCAACAACTCATATCTTTCCAATATAAAATACAAGTGATACACACATGACAAGAAGACAAATTGACAACTCTTGACCAACCAGCTACTAACAAAATCTTACTTAAATCAAGGAGGTGGAGAAAATATTGGAGAATACGAAGATGAAGATCCCAAGAATTTGTCTAGAAAAGAGCATTACTACTAGAATTAACAATCCAAAAGAGGCCACACTTAACCAAAGAAGCTCATTTTTTAATAATATTCCATATAATAGAACCTCATCCACCTAAAGTCGCATGAGGAACCTCTTTAGTTGAAGCACCTCCCAAATATTTATGGCAAAGAGTTTGAGCCCAAGGTTGATCTAGATTCTGACACCATTGCCAAAAACATTTCATAGCCAAAGCTTGACTATTGCACTCTGAAAGTCTGAGACCAAGAGCACCATTTTGTTTAGGATGAAAAACTTGATCTGAACTAATAAGACTCCACTTAGGAGAATCTAAATTTCCAGCCCAAATAAATTTGTGACATAAGCAATAAAATTCCTTTAAGAAATATTTGGGAGCAAAGAGAACCAAAAATCTATAGGTAGGAAGAGCTTGTAACACAGATTGATGAAGAGTAATTGGCTCGACAAAGGATAACCATTTAAACATCTAATGATTAAACTTATCAATTATATACTTCCAAGGAAGATGATTACGAAGACCAACTAATAATGGAACCCCAAGATAGGTCAAAGGAAGTTAGCCTATATGAAACCTAAGGATAGAAGCAAATCTTTGTTGGAGTTTAGGAGGAGTATTTAAAAAAAATATTAGGCTTATCCTCATTGATATACTGACCTGAAGTAAGTAAATATATATCCAAAGCTTCTCTAATGTTGGTGGCTTCTGAAATAGTAGCTAATCCCATTAAAATAGTACCATTAACAAATTGAAGATGTGACTGTGAAGCAAAAATTGAAGCAACTTTCCAACCTTAAATACACCCATTAACTTTTAGTTGAGTCAAAAATCTACCAATACCTTCTACCATAAGAATAAAGAGATGGGGAGATATAGGATCTCCATGTCTCAAACCTAATGAAGCATGAAAAATAGAATATGGGATACCATTAATCAAAACTGTGAAAGATGAAGAAGTCACACAAATCATAACCCAAGCAATCTAATCCGAACAAAATCCAAATCTTGATAAGATATTTGAAAGAAAATACTAGCGAACCCTATCATAGGCCTTAGACATATCTAGCTTGATAAACATATGCTTTTTCTTATAACAACCCATAGAGTGGATAGATTTTGAATCTATAATTATTCCATCAAGAATTTGGTGACCCTTCACAAAGCCTCCATGCTTAGAAGATATCAAATAATCTAAGAACTGCTTAAGACGATCTGCCATCAACTTAGTAATTATCTTATAAATAACATTGCAAAGAGCTATTAGACACAAAGAATCAAAAGAATCAGCTCTAGCTTCCTTGGGGATCAAAGCTACAAAGGTATAGTTAAGGACATGGAGCATCTGTTTCTGGGATTGAGATTCACACACCATAGCAAGAAGATCTTCTTTTGAAATATCCCAAAATTCTTGGTAAAATTCAATGGGAAAGCCATCAAAACCAATATTCTTACCTTTCTTCATTTTGAAGACAATATATTCTAATTTCGCAAGAGTTATGGGTGTCATCATCTGATTATTCATTCTAGGCATAACCAATCGGGGAATAGAATCAAGAATAACTCCTTCAGCATGATCTGAACCTTGACCATTTTCATGAAATAAAGTAGCAAAAAAAGAAGTAGCTTCATCATTAATATTCTAAAAAGAAGTTAAATGAGTACCTTGTGAGGAGACAATAGAGGAAATAAAATTAATAATTCTCATATCTTTAACAAAATTATGGAAAAAAGAGGTATTTTGTTCACCCTCCTTGAGCCAAGTAATCTTGGACTTTTGTTTCTGAAAAATATCCTCCCTCAATTCCCATTCATGCAACTCCTGAGAAAGAGAAAATTCCTCCCATAATCTTTCAAAATTCATACCAAAATCTCTTATCTAAAAAGATATGTCATTCAACTTGTCTTGCACTTGTCTCTTTTGCCAAAAAATATTACCAAAGTAAAATTTATTCCATTATTTAAGCTTAAGCTTAACAAACTAAAGGTGTTTACAGAAGGAATATATTGCAGTATTGAAAGAGGGCTTGCCTTGCAACCATAATTGTGCCATATTATCTCTTATTGACTGGTCACAAAGCCACATTAATTGAAACTTAAAAGGAGGTTTCTTGGGAATTGATAAAAGAGATGAAACAAATTTATCAGACCAATGAACGAGACCATGCCACTGTAAAAAATTTGAAGTAGTAACCAAATTATCTCCCATCCAATCAGTGGAGACTAAAAACTTGTCAAAACATTCAAAGATGGAAGTTGCACCACATCTTCTATTATTCCAAGCATAACTGCCTCCACTTGGTTTAACATCTAGAAGATTAAGAAAATATATGTTCTCACAAAATAAAACTGAAGAAGAATCAAGTCTTTGCAATCCCCCAAGTTTTTCATCAAGAGAAGGAATAAAATTAAAGCCTCTAACTAAAATCAAAGGATTGGAAGAAGCTATAGCACAGACAAAAAAAATATGTGACCACAAGGCCACCTTGCCAAGAAAATCAATCAAAGCATAAACATTGGAAAATAAAATCTGATTACCAGAATCAAAACAAGTCCCAAGCAAAGAAATAGAATTCTTACAAGAAAGCCAATAGTTCGAGGTGTAATTTGTTGAGAGGATTCCATAAACAAGCTAAACCTCCTACATAACCTTGTGGACATGTATTTTGGCACTGATTTCCTTTCTAAATTAAACTAAACAAAACTGGTATTTCCTCCACAAAAAATTTATTTCTTGAAGGAAAACCAAATCAATCTTATGAAATCAAATGAGATCACGAACAAATTTTTGATGAGGGGATTTTCCCAAACCCCTAACATTCTAAGATAAAGTAATCATTGATGAATTTGGGGAAAGTTAGAATCTAAAGCGTGAAACACCCCAGATTCAATTAAAGATTCTTTAGACAACTTCCCCTTATTCTGAACATTTTTCTTCTTTTTAAGATTCTTTTGTTGTAAGCCCAATGGGTAAAACTTTTATTTTTAGAAATACCCCCATCTGAAGCACCTAAATCATGTGAAGCATTAGGCACAATATAGCCAATAGAACCAAAAACATCTAGAACATCTTGAGGAGGACCTACAACATTCAAATCAAAGCCAGATGAAGTGGGAAAGAGATTACCAATAGAGACGTTTGGAAGTAACACATGGTCAACAATAATAAGTTGGAGCTCTAGAGGAGGTGATTGAACCTTTGGTGGAGGTGGTTGAACCTCTAATGGTGGGGAGATCTCAGGAAGAGCCACATCTAGGTGAGGTACAAGGTTTTCAACCAGAAAAGAATTGGGATTTTCAAAACTTTCTAGAATACAAAATCTATTACTCAATTTTCCTCTAAAAGAATCCTTCTTTTGATGCATATTGATCCTTCCTTTATTATAAGAGCACATAGGGAAAAATCCATTAGGATCAGGCTTATCATTAATAGTTGGGGCTTTCCATTTCTCATTTACTAAAGGCGGAACCTTAGTTACACCTTGTTGAGAAGAAACTGAAATCCATTTTGGGAAATTCCTCTACAGATGGCCATAATCATGACACATGCAACAACAAAAAGAAAGGGATTCATAATCTACCTATTGAATCCAATTTATATTTTCCACTCAAACTTCCAACGAGTCAAGTAGAGGATTATTAAGATCAATCTCAACATAGATATGAGCATAAGTAGTAACTTTTATCTCACTTGAGTTTGATGAGAAGGACCAAGAGGCTTACCAAGAACTGTTGCAATGGAGTGTAAAATATCTGATCTCCAAAACTCCATAGGCAGTTGAAGGAGATGAACCCAGACTAGAAGTCGAGATGGAAGCTCTTCCAAAGGATCAAAACTAGCATGTCAGGGTTTAATAAACAATCATGCTTGATTGTGAAAATATACAACCCTCCTTCAAATACCTTGTTTTTGTTGGCCATTCTAGTGAAGAATACAAAGAAAAAACATTGGCAGCTAAAATAACATCCATACCTTTCTCTAGATGCCATTGGGTATGAGTCCAATTTTCTAAGAAGGGTGGGGTAGCTTTAAAACCCATAAACTTACAAATGAGAGCATGCTCTAAAAGATAAAGCACATCCTCTACAAATATTTTTGAATTAACAACCACAATGGGACGTTCTTTCATCTTTTGCAAACATTCATTCACATGGGAATGGGTTTCCATTCTCTGAGTAGTACTAGCATCATGTGTAGCTTGCATGAGAAAATTAATTGCATTAGTGTGTTTTATAGGCGACTCAAGAAATGTTACATTTGTGCAAATTATAACATCTTTCATGAATTTAAAATTAAATGCATTCATGCTCAAATGTAATTATTGAGTTGCATCATATTTAGAGATTTAGTTCTCATTTGACACTGCCTCTCTCTCTGTAGAGGAGGAAATTTTACACCCTCAAGATGACGAGATCTCAAGGGGCAAAAGGTCCTCAACTACCTCAGGGATCAAATCTTATGTGACAAAATAAAATAGTGAGCTCCAAAACTAGAAAGAGTAGGTCACAAAGGTTTTTTGGACAAACTAACAAGCTCTTGACCAAGGATGATAGCACAAAACATGGATGTCCTGTAACACGTTGGCATCTCATACGAACTTGAAAACTAAGAATGCCTCAAAAAATGGTAAAGTGACTACTACTACTCCGATTCCTAGGAACTTTTAAGAATGCACAAAAATAACAGAACTAAAATAATGTAAGTTAAAAATGAAATGTAAGTGATAAACTAAAGAAAAGAAAGAAAGCACTCACAAAAAACCAAGCAATGAAGCCTCCAACAAAAGAATACCTCCACTATCTACATACATAAGATTGAGGAAAATGTTGGGGCTATTTAGGGGTTTGCCTCAGTCAAATCCCTATTTCGATGTTTCCACCTCCATAGATAGATAGATAGATAGATAAAATAATAAATGCATAGATAATGGATGTGATAAATCCCAAGATGTTCAAAGATGTAAGACAAAAAGATATTACCTACAAGGCTTGAGGAAGCCAAAGAGAGAGAGAGAGAGAAAGATAGAGATAGTTGTGAGAGCTAAGAGAGTTGTAAAGAATGTTGTGAGAGCTTGTGACTGTTGTAGCAGGGTTATCCCACAATACTGGTTTACAATTCCCTTCATGAAGAATAATTGCAAAAATGCTCCAAAGATTTTTTTTTGGGTTTTTAGGGGTTCACTTGAAGGGCGGTTCACGTGAACCCAAAAAGGGGTTCGCTCAAACCCACCCTTCGAGTGAACCCATTTGTGATGTCATCCCCTTTTTGGCACTTTTTTAAATGAAAACAAAGGAAAATTGAAAAATAGAGGGTTTGAGAAAACCCCCCTTCAAGCAAACCCCCCTTCACTCGAAGGAGTCCAAAAGGGTTCGCTAGAAGGGGGGTTCACTTGAACCCCCCTTTTTTGCCCTTCTCCCTCTCCTCTAGCAAGTTTCTACAAAATTTTGCCTTTTCGAGCTTGGGTTGAAAATGAAAATGGAATGAACTTCACAAACCCAACTGGATGATGGTATTCCTCGGAACGACTATCAATCAAATATAATTTTAATATATTTTGGTTTTATTATATATATTTTTTAGTTTAATTAAATATAGGTTTTTCACTGAAAATCAAGCTCTTTGTTCTGCACATGTAGAAAAATAGTATATTATAAAAAAAATTATGAAAAAATATGTTCATGCTAGGTATTGATGTCTTTGATTCACCAAAAAAAAAATTTAAATTTTGATAAAAACAAAAAAAGTTATGTTGTATACAGTTCGCCTATATCTAAATTATAATTGGTTTGAATTCAAAACTTAATTAAGAAAAAATATTCAATAAAACACCATGAAACCAAATGAATGTGCTAGATATCATAGTTTCAAAGCTAAATTCGAAAAAAAATAGAATTTTATCCTTCCTAGAAAAAAAAATTATGCTGTTTACAGTGAACATCACTCTTTAAAAATGGTGTTTAGTGTTAAAAACTAGTTTTAGAAGGAGATGGAAAAATAAATACAATTTGATTCCAAAAAAAATTAAAAATATATATTTAGAATCTATAGACAAAATGTCACAAATCACTAGTTTGCATCATCTTCAAATTCCTCATGGTTTAGCAACTATAGGTGCCTGAAAGTGAAGATTCAGTTAAAAAAAAATCAGTTCAATATCAAGTTTGGCTAAAAAGTGTAAACCACTATTGTGGGATCGCCCAACAAGTTGTAGAAAGTTGTGCAAGCTTGAGAGAAAGAGAAGAGAAAGTGTCCAAGAGAGAAAGACCAAGAGAGGAGAAAATGAAGTGAAAAGATAGATTTAAAAGAAATAAGAGGAGGGAAAAGAAGGTTCTCGAACCGTTACAAAATGTCTCGAGCCATTTCCACCAACCAAGGTAGGGTGATAAGTGGAAAAATGCTCAAAAATGGATATTTGAACATTAAAATATCATGGGATGCTAGCATGACGTGTAAATGTCTCTGTGGCGGGCTAGTGTCCACACAAATTACTCTAGAAAACAATGGGAAATGAGAAAAACACATGGTTAACAAAAATTGACGTAAGAAGGTAGTTGTTGAAAAGGGTTTTTGAGCATATGGAATGGAAAAAGGTTGATGCAAGGGCTAAGAAGATCCCACAAAAATACTAAGGGAGTGGACAATAAATTGAATACAAAAAGTGTAGGTGAAATTACAGGAGGAATCCAATTTTTTACACTACACTTTGATTAAGATTTGCAACATAGTTCTAACTTTTATTGAATTAGGTTGTTTTATTTTAACTTTAAATACCATGTGGAAGAAAAAAATTGAAATCAATTCAATGATTTCATTTCATCAAAGGTGTTCCCTATCTCAACAAAGGTGGGTTGACTTCGGCCATCCACAATGCATGTTGTTTGAGAGGGGATGCAAGATAATTAAAACTATCTACAACATTCATTTTTTGTTGATTTTCATTTGTCGTTGGTTGTGAGCAATCGATACCTTTTGTTTTATGTTGTAGGTGATGTGACCATAGCTAAAAATGGTTGTATGCAAGCTTCCAATCCACTTATCATAACCATAGTCTGCTAGGATAAAAGACAAAGGTTCTTTGGGCTCATCCAAAATCCAACCCTCAAAATACACATAGTTCTTTTGTTCTAAAGTATTATGAAATGTCTAATATTTAACCTCCTCTAGCTAGAAAATTCCCCACCTGGGATGATCCATTTTCAATGGATTTACATTGGATTTGTTTTGGGGTTATTTCCTCAATTTATGGAGACATAAAAAACCCTTGATGGATATTGCAAGAGATGCAACTATTCTACCCAACACACGAATGGGTTTGAAGGAAACTCATGTTCCTCACACTTTCAAGGCCTATTTTTTTGGTATTTTCTAATTCATGATTTTCCATAACGAGCCAACCTTAAATTGGGTATTTTCCCATTGCTTTCAATAAAGAGATAAAGAAAAGAAACTAACTTGTTTGAGATCAAGCATAGTAATAAATATAAGCCAATTCAATTCTCTTGAACTTGATGAGATATTCTCTACTATGTTTACTCTTTATTTATTTTATTTGGGTTATACTAGTATAGTATACTTTCCTCTTACACTTTTTATTTTGAAGAAAAAAGCTTTCATTTGCTTGTATAGATTTATATTATTTGTTCAAATTTGATCTTTCCAGGTTTTACAAGACCTTGAAAACAATAATTTTAAGTATTTTAGACCTATTGATTTTATATCAAAAAAAAAAATCTAATTGAAAAAATATCAATTGGATTTTGTTAATATGAGCAATTGATTCTCATTTTTTTCATGTACAAATTTTTCATTTGTTTGAAAAAGATGAAACTATT
Organism: Sequoiadendron giganteum; assembly: GCA_007115665.2. NCBI lineage: Eukaryota > Viridiplantae > Streptophyta > Pinopsida > Cupressales > Cupressaceae > Sequoiadendron > Sequoiadendron giganteum. The sequence continues at coordinate 583,983,273 of CM021106.1, read as the reverse complement.
ATTTGTATTCAAATTGCTAACATTTTTCTAATGGTGGATTATAGATGTGCCAAACATGTGGACTATGGAAGGCTCCATAGTAGTGTATGTATAAGTAGATGCAAAAAAATTAGAAGTTTTTAGTGTGGCAGACTGCATCTGATCGCAAGCAACAAAAGCAGTTAACAAACTTAAGGTTAGTTAATAATTTTTTTCTTTTGGGATGTATTTAGTTTTTGAAGTTTGTCTTTTATTTTTGGGTTTGGTGATTTATTAATCATTATTTTTATTTTATTTTTATGGATTTTTTTGGTTTCTTACTATTTTTAGAAATTAGGAATCAAATCAATCATGCTCACAGGTTATACTGTTGTTTCTACTACATAATTTGAAAAATAGTTACATGCCTTAAATAGTTAATTTGAGTAGGCAATCCTATCACATAATTTTTAATAGATAGGGAATCCCTAGTAATGGTGTGCAAGTAGGAGAAATTGAATTTCATGCCCAATTACTCCCAAAAGACAAGCTAAGATTTATTAGAAAGCTAGATCAAGAAGGCATAATTACCATGGTGGGCGATGGGAATAATGATACACCATCTTTAGAAGCAATGGATGTGTGGATATATATATGGATGTGGAAGGCCCTATAGTAGCCATGGAATATGTAGATGTTGTTTTCATGTCTAATGACATAAGAAATATTTCTAGTGTAGTGAAAATAGGGTGGAGATCAGTGAGGAAAGTATACATAAATGTTGTATTCTCCCTGTTGACTAAGGTAGACTTGGTGGTGCTTACTTTCATGAGTAATATCTACTTGTGGATGGTTGTGCTAGCAAACACAGGCATTTGCCTGATTGTAACATTCCACAACATGCTTCTCTTGGAAGGAGAGAAAGGTGGTCATACTCATCATCATCATCATCATCATCATCACCATGTGTGTTGCAATGAATCAGATGTGAATGGGCATGAAAATTATCCTCACAATCATAACCATAACCATAACCATGATCATGATCACAAAAATCACCATGACCGTAACCATAAACATGAACATGAGCATTATTTTGGTGTGGTGAAATGTAATGCATGGATCCATCATTCTCTATCTAGATAGTGAATTTAAAAACCTTTAAGTTCTATCATTCACATATTTAGTTCTCCTTGATAAAGGAAATATATTAGTGTATTTTCAATATAGCTCAAGCAAAGAGGGTCTTAACCCTAAATTACAATTTGGATGACAAGTAAACTACCATTTGATTTCATATGTAATAAATAAATCTCTTGTTTACTTAAAGCAATACGATTCCAAGAAATAAATATTTGTATACAAGTTATATCATATATCATTTTATTTATGTGTTTATCTATGTTTTAAAAAAGTATGTTAGTTCTATAGGAAATGTCATAATTCAGGTCACATGCATGTGTAATCCTGGAGTATGAAATAAAATGACCAATAATGGTAGTCAATATACAAGTGATGTCAAGTTATTCTAGAACTCACTCAATATTGGTAAAATCAAACAGGATCAACTTGTGCTTGCAATGCCCCCTCATAAACTACAAATACTTAACTAATAGCTAAATGGATAAATTTTCAAACATTTAAGTTGTTCTATAATTCATCCATTAAATTTTTTGTTAACGGAGTAAAGTTAGAAGGATATATTCCAACATAATTAAGGAAAGAGAGATGTTTACCCCTTAACCACAACTATGGTGACACTTAAACCATCATTTTATTTCAAATCCAATAAACAAATCCTTTATTTACTTAAATCAACACTGTTTCAAGAAATAGATAATTGCTTACAAGAATTTGTATATCATTTTACTTCTACATTTATCTGTGTTTTACAAACTATTGATCAAAATGAATTGCCATAATTCAAATCAATACATGCATGCTAAAAACCACCATGAAGAAAAAAATTGACCAATAATAGTTGCCAATATACAATAGGTGTTAAAATATCGTAAAACTCACCTAGTAGTGCTAACATGTACAACTTTTTCTTGGGTATGAAATGCTTCCTCCCTATCTCCTATCTATCTTTATATCCTACTTCTCTTTGTTTTTCCATCTCTCTATCGATCTCTATCTCTCTCTATCTCTTTCTTCCTCTCCCCCTCTCTCTATATATCCTTATATCTTTATCTCACTATAGAAGCATTGTGATTGCAACACATCAAGCAACATGGATTGGCAAGTTGTAACAAGAGATTGGTTTTCTACATAAGTAGCAAGACATTCCCTACAAAAATAATGGGAGTGCTATTCAAATTGCTCATAATCATATTGAACATTTCAAGACAAAGCATATTCAAATTCATCAAAAATACATCAAAGAATGTATTCAAAAAGGGTGTTGGATTTTAGACTTGTAAGCATTGACGATAAGGTTGGTATAAATTCATGAAGCTCCTTGTTAAGGTTAAGCTCGCCAGATTATGAAAGTTTCTCAAGCACTTAGGAGCTATCATTTTAGAGGATTTGTGTTAGTGTGGCAGGTGTGGTTTTACTTATGTTTATCAAATAGCTAAGGGTCGGGATAATTTTGGGCTAAATTGGGTCTAGAGATGAATATAAGTTAATATAGGGTGAAGAACTTGGTTGCTTAGCATTTTTGTATTAAATTTTGGGGTTTTAAATTATCGAGATGGATAAGAATTTTTTTGTATCAATGATTTAGATTTTATTAATGCCTTCAATATTTAAAAATCATTATACTGGCTTTATAAATATCTATCATTTTATCTTTTAAAATCAATAGACCCATTTGTTTTATGTCATGTTTATCTAATTGGGATTACCAAAGGATCCAAGTATTTTTTTGATATAGTTCTTATATTTAATAACCATGAATTGGGTTTATGGATGAGGTGGATTTATGGTTAAAGTTTTTTAATTTTCAACATTGCATGTCTAGGACTTTTGATATTGTTTGCTTGGATTTAAAATCGTTGAGATGGCTAAAGTTTTTTGAAATTGGGATTAAGATTTTCCATATGTGATTGGTGTTCACTAATCTGAATTGAATTTGTGAAAATCTTATTATTTATATTAAAATAATGACATTGATATGTATATGATAAATGTGTTTAGCTAGTGTTTTGATATTTGGAATCAATTGTGTTTAGAGAAGAGGTCAATTAATTATCCCCAAGTCTACAGATGCTAACACCTTTGGTGAGTATCATCCCATTAGTCTCTGTAATTTTGTGTATAAAATTTTCTCTAAGGTTCTAGCTATTAGACTTCAGAAGTGCCTCCCAGAGTTGATTTTCGTTCAACGAAGTGGTTTTTTCAAGGGTTGTCAGATTCTTGACTCTATTGTGATTGTTCATGAACTAGCTCATTCTATTAATATTTTGAAGAAACTGAGGTTCTTCCTTAAATTGGACTTGCTAAAAGCTTATGATAGGGTAAACTGGAGATTTTTATTGGAAGTTATGGGTCATTTTGGGTTCTATAGGAAGGTCATTCATCTTGTTGAACCACTTGTTTCTACTTCCTCATTTGTTGTTATTGTGAATGGTTCCCCTTCCCCTTTTCTTCTGGAGATCACGGGGGGTGCGAATTGGAGATCCGGTTTCTCCATTGCTTTTCATTCTGATGGCGGAGGCTCTGGGGAGAAATATTTAGAAAGCCTTGGCTACAAGGGTTCTCAAAGGGCTTTATTCTTCTTCTAGATGTGCTCCTGTTACCCACCAACAATTTGTGGATGACACTATGACGATGGGTGAATCCTTTATATGTGAAGTCAGAGCTATGAAGGGTTTGATTGAGGATTACGAGAGGGCTTCTGGTCAATGTATAAATCTATCGAAGAGTCAAATTTTTTTCCTAAATACACCTAATTTTTTGTAGTTGAAGCTTGTCAAGATCTTTTCATGTAATAGGGGCGACCTCTTGTCCACCTACTTGGGCCTCCCTTTGTGTATCTCAAAGATCCTAGATTCCTTCTAGCTGGGCCTGTTGGACAAGTTCAGTAGAAAGTTGGCAGCTTGGAAAGGGGCACTGCTCAACCAGGGTGGGAAGGTGCAGCTAATTACTTCTACTCTTCAAAATATACCAATGTATGCTATGAGCCTCTTCATAATTCCTACCAAATTCAAAGAGAGAATGCAACAAGTAATGAGAATATTTTGCGGTCAGGTGTTGAAACCAAAGCTAGAATTCCTCTTGTGGCTTAGTACTTGGTTTGTAGACCAAAGAAGTGTGGTGGTCTTAGCATTAGAAGCCTTAAAGCCTTTAGAATGTTTGGAGGCTCCTAACGGTGAAGTGGTCTAGGCTTCTATGGCTCATAACAAGTATTTAGATAATCTCGAGAGATCCTGAAACTTGTTAACATCTGATGATATTTTGACCAATTCATGCTTTTGGAGGAGTATTGCTCTTTACAAGGAGTTGATTGTTGATGGTGTTAAACGGCTAATGGGTGACGGTAATTAAATTCTCTTCTGGGAAGACACTTGGTGTGGTTTGAAGCCTTTGGTCAGTCTTCACTGGGCCACCTCCATTGTTTCGATGTGTACAAGTTTTTTTGGATGCTAAGTGGTTGATTATATTCATAATGGGGAATGGAAAAATTTCCAAGATTGGGACCTGTCATTGAAGGTTCTTTAGGATTTTCTAAGAGTGGTTTGTATCCCCACTTTTCCTAGGCCAAACAGAGTTGTTCAAACCTCTTGTGCTAAGGGTGAGTTTTTTGTTGCTTCTACCCTTAGTAGGGTGATGGATAAGCCTGCCTCTATTCCTTTTTGGGGAAACTTATGGAACAAGAAGTTGGTTCCCAAGGTGAATGTTTTCTTTTGGCTTCTTATGCAAGGTAAGATTTTGACATAGGATAATCTTTGTAAGAGGGGTTATACTCTTCCTAATATATGTGTTCTTTGTGAGGAGGATGTTGAAAATACATTTCATCTTTTCATTGGTTGCAAGTTCTCATCCCTACTTTGGATTAAATTTCTTGGTGTTTGGAATTTGGTGTGGGTGTTCCTGAAGTCCCTAGAAAAATTTGTTGAACAATGGAGGTGCCTGTCCACTTCTCTTGTTCTTTGTGGACTTTGGGACCTTATGGCCCTGCATATTGCATGGGGTATTTGGAAAGAATGAAATAATAGATTCTTTCAAGATTCCAAGATTGAAGTTGGCAGACTTTACTTCAAGGTTCACAAGGTGATTCTGGAAAAATTTGCCATCTATTTTCTTGAATCTCCCCGAAGTGACCTTGCTCTCTATCTAACTAGTTATGATCTTTTGGTGATTTCAAACTGGAAGTTTCCTTCCATTCCTACCATAAAATTGAACCTGATTTTGAATAAAAGATTAAATACTAAGTGGAAACCACCTCCTCTAGGGTGGGTTAAAGTTAACTTTGATGGGGCAGCGAAGGGGAACCCCGGGCCTGTAGGTTGTGGGAGGGTGTTGAGGAATGAGGATGGTATATTCTTAGGCGTAGTGGCACTCCCATTGGGAATTCAGACCAATCACTGCGAAAAGGTGGAAGTTGCATACACAACCATAAATTTGCAATGAACAGAGGCTATTCTAAACTATGGATCGAAGGCAACTCTTTAAACATTGTTAATTATCTACGTGGCACCCATGTGTCAAGATGGAATGTGGAGCATCTAATCAAATACAATGTAATGATGTTAAGTGCATGTGATGAGACTCGCGTATCTCACATTTTTCGAGAGGGAAATTCTTTGGTAGATTTTTTTGCCAATGAAGTTGTCAGATTAAATGAGCCTCGGACATAGGAGGAGGGATCGATCATTCCCGAGAGAGCTAGGAGTTTAACGCGGAATGATGGAATGGGATGATCTTTGGTGGTGGAGGCATTTAAGCCTTAGTACCTTAGTCTGACTCACACATATTGTGGGTATCTCCTTGATAGCTGGATTTTCTAACAATTTTTGCAAGGGTTTTTCCCGTCTAGTGTCTGCTAAAATGGGTGGCGACACAAGAAGAATTGAACCGCACACTTGTGTGGGTTTGAGGAAGAAGAAAAAACTATGGAAGATTTTGTGCCATGGGAATTTTATGTCGTTCCTCAAAAATCTTCATGGGCACGACTCAAATGCGTCAACGGAATTTGTTTCATGCTAGCATAATAGGAAGCTTTAGATTAAGGGTCTGGAAGTGGAGGTGAATAAGAAGTTGATTGTTGTTGTTATGGGGATGTCAATGGTAGGCCACAAGTTTTTAAAGGATAAGAAGAGTAATGAGGACGTGATGGATCAGTTCTTTAAGGATGATGAGAGGAAGAAGTTGGTGAAAATGGAGAGTTGGGATTATGAGTGCAAGTCACTTAAGAAGATTTGGGCGGAGGTGGCTAAGGTAATAATAATCTATGTGATGCTGGAAGATAGGTTTACTACAATTTTGGGACATCATTTCACTCTCTTAAATCACTTCAGTCATAGGCTATATGTTTCTTTTCCTTTTTTCCTGCTCTCATCTATGGATATATTGGTGTATGCTCAGTTAAAAAATAGGAATACATTGGTCCTTCACAAGGGTCTCATTCTTCTAATCATGGAGCATGTCAAATCTTTCATCCCTGCCCCTACTATTTTGGGTAAGGAGAAGATTTTGAGTGATGGGTCGGATTCATCTGGTTCAGACACCAACGATGTCGAAGATGATGAATGGGATGAAGAGGAGGAGGTGGGTCCTTAGTCTCTCGAGGCTACCTCTTTGAAAAAGAGGAAGAAGAGTTATCCTAAAAGTAGTCGTGCGCCTAAGCGCATCATTCTCTCTAATAGTGAGGACATAGAGGTAGGGTCAGAGGATTCTTCTCCTAGGAAGGTGGAGTTGGTTGTTGGCCGGGGTGAGATTGATGTTGGTGGTAAGGAGGTTTTATAGGAGAATGTGCCTGGCTCAGAGGCTAAGGACCAACCGAGGAGATCGTCCAAACTGATCGTTAAGTTGAAAAACTAGGTCTCTAATGTTCTTACAAAGGATGCCAAGGTGTCAGTTGAGGAGAAGGATACTAGTGATAATGTGGGGAATATGGAGGACTCTTCAACCCAAAATTTACTCAATGATGCAATGTAGGCTAACAACAAGGGTCAAGGTGAGGATGACTCTGAGAGGATGAATTCTAAATCGGAGCCCCTGAAGGTAGACACGGCTCTTTGAGGATTTCTCTTATTTAAATGATGGATCTCCCACAATGTATCAGTTGTTGGATATGGATAGGTTTGGGGCCATGGGTACTTTTAAATTAGCTAAGTGGACTCTTCAGGAGTTCAATAAAGTGAATATTAAAATTAGGGGTTTGAAGGAGAACCTGAAGAATGTGCTGAATTTTTTTATTTCGGACATTCTTATTGACAGGATTGTGGACATTGAAGGTTCGCTCCAAATTTTCAAATCCCAATGTGATGAACGATTGGCTAGGTTGGAATTTAAGGTTGTGGGAACCAATGCAAGCATCAAAAAATTGTTGCATGTGTGTCATATCTCTGTAAAAAATAGTGTAGACTCCTTGGAGGTCCTATTCAAAAATATTAGTGATTTGAGAGAGGACCAACTGTACTTCTTTGAACTTATGGAGAAGGAACATATAGCTAAAGGGAAAGGAAAGAAGGGTGGGAAAGATGACACTAAAGGCCTTGCTACTAAAAGGTCGACTGATTGGAAAATATCTTTTGAAGCCAAGAAGAAGGATTTGCTAGAAATGATTAACCTGCATAGGAGCCAGGAGCTTGAGGTGTCCAACACCTTAAGCAATATGAATTAGTGGTAGCTTTGTTGTTTTAACTCTGTTGGTCTATTGGTGGTTTTTTGTCATTTTGCTAATTAGTCGTTGTTGAGTGTTGATGTTGTTTCACTGTTGTTTTTTTTTTTCAACACTCTTTTTCCCTTTGTTTCTTTTTCATTGGTCTACTATTGGTACTTTATGGTCCATATTTTCAGTAGTATTTTGATTAAAATATTGTAAAGGATTTTGGGTCCCTTCAAAACCTGTTTTTCCTGTTTAATCAAAAAAAAAAAATTGTGTTTCTTAATTGTACATCTGCAATATGATAGTGTATTGTTAAAAAAATGGCTCTATGCTCCCATTTTTCCTCAAAAGTTATAAATTGTTGTCTTTTTTCTAGGTTTATGAAAAATATTAGTCTTTTTATGTGTGAAGGTCAAAAAGCCCTAAAAGCCCTAATTAGGCATTACACTTTTATTCTAATCTTTTGTTGACTAGTTTGCCTAGTTTTCAGTGCCTTAAGTTATGTGCAAATCCCTTTTATCTCATAAGGTTATCAGGCCCCTTTCTGATTTCCTAGTGATGCTTTTCTGAATTATCGCATGTGCAAATTAAAATGACTTAAGTGACTATGCATTAATACTTTCAGTGAACCCACTGATTGTCATGTTTTCATTTGTTTCCATGAGTCCATAAACTATATTCTATTAAATAAAATGGAAGCAATGGAACAGCGAAATGGTGACACTTATCCTCTTTTCTATTGGTTTTTGCATGTCCATGAAAGACAAATTGAAGGTACAAAACTATAGAAAATTCGACACCTAGTATCATTTGGCATGATTTCATGGGTTCACAAGCTCTTCAAAGGAGACCCAATTTTTGAATGCAGAAGGGCGACATGTGGATGTATTTCATTGATTTCAAGGCGGGTCCCATATCAAGTCGTGGAACTATGAAAGGTTGCCACATGGTCTCCTAGTAGACGTCACTTGCCTTTTTGAAGGCGCTCTTCTCAATGGACCCACACAAATGACATGTAAAGTGACATGACTTGGAATTCTATTATTGGTCAATATTTTTTAAAGCACGTCAAACTCTTGTCAAGATTTTCAAGCTTGGTCAAGGAGCTCCTAGATCGTTGATCTTGTCTTACCTCCAAAAATTAACGACTCACATTCAAACTTGAGAAACGGGTAGTTGAATATGCCTAGCTCATGCAAACGAATAGTAATGGTAGAAGTAACTAAATGCTACCCAATATTTCAAAGGATTTATCCATAAGTATTTAAGTTTGATCGAGAAATTAAATTATTATGAATTTCATGGAAACTGGAGAGAAATTTCTTGGCATTCCATGACTTCTACACTGAGCTAAGGTTTCTAGAGCATAAAATCAAGTAATTTCATGCTTTCAAGCCTCTCGTGTAAAAATTATTGAAGTTTCCAATACTTAGGGTTTGTTATTAAAATTGTGAATCTAATGAATTGTTTGAAGAACACCCAAACCCTATATTTCTATAGAAAACCCTAGGTCAAAATTGAATTTAATGATGAGCCAACCAAAAATCTAGTTGTCTTCATTAAAAAGACTTTTTGATGAAAACCCAATTATACAATTGTCTAGGTCATCAAGAATAGCTATATGTGTCATGGGGCTAGTGCTACAACCAGTTTGGTAGATAATGGAAGGGAATGTAGGGATGTGAAACTCCCTGTAATTGGATGGAACCTCTTTACCTATTGATATAATAGGAGGGCTTATAGGGTCCCCATTTTGAATGTATAGATTTATGACCTGGGAAAACTAATTGTCCCCAACATCTTCATGAATGTGGAATTCATCAAGCATGTGGCTAGAAACTATGATGAAAATTTTAAAGTTATTAGAGTGGCCAATGGTGGATTTCTAGTACAAGTTAATAAGGCTTCCATCTTTGAATTTTTTGGCTTAAAACTAGTTGTCAAAGAAATTAAAGACTTTGACCTATTTAAGTAAAAGTATCAATAAGATAAGCATAGTTATAGAGTCTTGTGGTTACCAAGGCATCGTTTGAAGGGATTTGACAAAATATCTATAAGAATTATGACTAACGAGGTTGAGACCTTAAACATTGATCTATTTGAGGACTATTTATCAAGACTTACCTTGCACTTTAACAAGTCCTCAATGGAGATGCCAAGACCAAAATCCTTGTGCAATTAATGCACACGTAAGTCAACATCCAAAATCCTCTAGTGAATAATGAGTTTGATTTTGACACTCATATATCTAATATAATTCACAAGCAGTTGATGGCAATTAAGGCAAACAATAAAGTGATAAAATTCAAATGGTACTCCCTACTTTGTCATATATTTATGTACGAAGGAAGGATAAAATGGTACTAAGAATTGTAGGTCTGAATGGCAGATGATAATGGAAACTCTCTCCCTATACAATATTGGACTCATATTTTAGAAATGCATTATGAGTTTTTAAATTATGTGTTCTTTGATGACTATTTCATGATAAGGGTCTTAGGATTTATGGGAGTAGAAGAAGATAGATTGCATAAAGAGATTATGGATTTCATGAGACCTAATGAAAGAATGCCTAATTCAAGTGTGCAACACAATTCCAGGGAGATTGGTATCTCCATTCAAATTCAAAATTAATAAGAGTATATGGATTCCCTATGGGATCCTACATTATGCCAATGTATGTTCCTTTGAGACTAGCATATCTGCAGATAATTTGGAAATTAAATGAAGCTAACAAGAGCCACCTAAAGGGATAGAACAAGGGCTCCTTATTTTCATTATCTATAGTGTATTCATATTTCACAATGACTAGAAAGGGTTTATAGTTCATTTATCCCATGCTCCAGACATACGAAATGGTCCAAAAGAGCACAAAGGCATTTGATCTTGAGGGTTTTATCAACCAAGTAAGAACATTCATTAAGATATCCTCATTTGTACACCAACTTCCCTTTGGTGAAGATGTGACCAGGAATTGCCTCACTAAAAGGGAGGTGAACATGAAAGAAGAATAAAATGGTTTGTTGTCAAAAAAATAGAAGATTAGAAGGCTAAGAAAATATCTAATTATCTTGAAGCACATAGAAAAATAATAGATCATATTTCCAAGATCAAAAAGGTATTAGATAATGCTAATAAGTTGATAGGGAAAGCCTCAATGGTTGAGGAAAGACCCTCTTACCAACCATAGGTTGATCCATCTATGTATGATATGCTAGAAGAGGAAAGGGACCATCAGTAAAGGAGCCATCCCATCAAGAGTAGCCACCTGCAACAACTATACCTCCTCAAGAACCCCTATTACTGACACTACTCCACAAGAGAAACCTTAGAAGAAAAGGAGGCTTGACCAACCATCCTTGGTTGATTATCCTTTAGGTGTTAATGAAGAAGAGGAGATAGAGGTCACTAAGGATGAGGTGATTCAATAAATGCCTTCTCCTCCAAGGGTAGATCTGACTAGAATACCACAATCTACAAAAATGTGGGAAGTGGGAAGGATGAGACCAATGACATGAGGGCCCTTTCATGTAGTCAATTCATCTTCAATGATGAATTTTTTAAGTTTAAGGCAGTCAAAGACTTTATAATCAAAATAAAAAGAGGAATTCCATGAAAATTTGAACAAAGTGAAAGGTGAAGTCCACACCTCTAAGCATGAAGAAGTCACATAGAAGGTGTTGAAGAAAATTAACTTTGATGTAAAAAATGTAAGACCAAAGGAAGGGAGGAGGTTGGTGAGAGAAAGTGGACTGCTACTATTACCAAAATGGGATATTGCATCTACAATAGATTTAAAAACTATTCAAAGACAAAATGAAGAAATATTTTCTTTTGATGAGTAGGCAAAGCAAGCATACTCCAAATTAGGTTTCAATTATAAGTGGGAAACGTTGGCCATATAGGCTCTAGCTCCAAATACTTGCAAGCCTCAAATATCAAAGGTTGTGCAAGAGATAAAGGGGAGTCTAATTTTTAAAAGAGTATCAAACCCCACACCTCCCCAATTAGCTTCATTAGCTATTCATACAACTAAATTTAGTGAAACAACTTCGAAGAGACTACAAGAAGAATATGATTATTTATTGAAAGATCATGTTAAGCTTATTGTAGAATACAATAAATTGAAAATGTAAGAGCCATCATGATCATCACAACCAACAGGGACAAAAGTTGTAAGTGTTCCTACCTCAAGTTTCTCAAGCACTTTGATGAAAGAAAAGGTAGACCTAATTACAAATATAGAGAATTTGGGGGAGCAAGTAAAAAATGCTCAAGGGGAACAAAAAAAGAAAACTAATAGCATAGTGGAGGATGTAATAAAGTATAAGGTTTCCAATGTCCTTGGGAAATTAGAGTAATCCCATCAATCTTACTCAAATGTTAAGGATACTTATGCTTAAATTGCAAAGGATCAAGAGAATCTTGGGAATATAATGAACAAATAGACACCTAGGATTGGTAGTTTGTAGGGCATATACAAAGGAGCAAGATTTTATGATGATATGCCTAATAACATTATACCTATATGGGATATGGCTAAATTCGTAGGATAAATGCAAGCATATATGACAAAATTGGTGTAACAAATAAAGACTAAATTCAAGTCTTTTAAGTGTATTAAAGTAAAATTCATCCCTAGCATCCTTGATGGAAATGGAGAGCTTGTATATGTAGACCAGTGGAAGGCAGGATTCAGCACAATGGACCCTTGCAACCTTCATTTGTGAAAATGATGATGTGGACACAAATTTACTTAATTCCACTAGATATAAGTTGGTTTCCTTAGATCAATATTTAGATACTTTTTGCAAAGAGACTAGAGCACTTTTCGATACAAAGTATCTTGATTATAATTACAATGTTGACAATCACTTGTATTCCCATGGCCATTAGAAAGAACTTATGTAGGATGGGATGAAACATATAAAAAATTATAATGTATACATATCTAACATGTCATCAAGTTCCTAATGTAGTATCTAGCTCAAATGATGACATGGGTTTGTGGAGTATTCAATTATATGTGGATATTTTTTGCAGGTTTGGTTCTTTTTGTCTTTTGTAATGCAGTCATCATCACCTCCAACAATTTTCTAGCAGGTTTTTTCTTTCAAGTAATAGATTAAAATTGTTGAGCTAAAATTTTGAGAGTTCTAATATATTCAAGGATTGCTAAGTAGAATTGGTTGAAAATTTTAAAAGAATATCAATGTAAGGTAATGATATATGAGCTTTCACATAATTAATTTTAATGTGTTGTTCAAAACTTAATTGCATTTCTCTTTGACTCTGTAACCTAGGTTTAAGGCACCAATCGAAGTATGAATACTAGTTACATGTTCATGGAAAATATGCTTCAAATTTATTTCCCATTCATGTTGTAATTTACTTCTTAAATTTATTTCATGTTCTCATAGCCAGTAAATCAATATCTTTCAAGAATCTAGCCAATTAGGTATGTTCTATTTGTAATTCTTGGTATATTTTATGAGAGAATTTTTGTTTAAACAATATCTTGGTATAAAAAAATATAAATCCACTTGGAATTTCTAAGGATCACTCTCCTAGGTCTTGTTGAACCTGAAGTACAGAAGAGAAAATTGTAAAATCAATTTCTTGTTCGTTGACCAACCTCTTGAAACCTTTGAGCATATGTATTGACAATTATTTATATAGTTGTAGGAATCAATTGGGATTTTTAAAAAAACAACAAATTGGTGACTCTACTAGGGAAATAGCATAGATTTATCTAAGTTCAATAATGTTTTCTTGGGTAGAGTCTAAGAAAGATTTGTGTTAAATTTATTCTATTGTTTAAAAATCCTTATACACTCTCATTTGTGTATGTAATTTTTTATTGCTATGAAATTTGTTCGATATTTATCCCTATTTATGGGTGGAAACTTTGAAAGATCTCCTTGTTGGTAAAATATTAAGAAGAAAAATATTATCATCAAATATGGATCAAAGAAGATCTATGTTCAACATAGATCCAAACAAAATGTTGGTTAGTGAGCTCTAATCTCCTAGACAAACTTGGAAAGCTAAAGATATAGATAAGTCTTTCGATCCTCTTGATATTAATTTAGTGAACAATCAAGGAAGTACTCTTACTACGCCATTATTGGGTGGTGAAGCTCAAATAACTAATACACTTGATGAATATATGAGAAGTGAGAAATTATGGTCAGATAAAGATGCTTTCATCAAAAATTAGAAAAGGAAAGAGAAAAATCCCACAAAGAATATGGCCTTAAAGAAGGTGTGTATGCAAAATTAAGTTCTTCAATTATGGTTGTAACCAAAAAAATTCAAAATAATCATGCAAATAAGCCTTCGATTTAACCAATTAATTTATCATAAGGATTAACTCCTCGCAATTATCATGCTATGTTGTATAAAAATCCAAGTGTTAATTCATCTTCACAAAAGGCTTCTACGTCTAGATCGCATATCTAGATTGAAGGGGAGTTATAAAAAAGAGGTTGAAGACCTCAAGGTAGACCTAGAAATAATGGAAAATATTAAAATCAAAGATGATATGAAAATAAAAATAAATGCTCCCAAATTATCTTATGGATCAAGAAACCCATCTTCCTTTAGTTTTAATACTCAATCTCTCCCTTCTAGAAGTTTGCATTTCAAACATATCCCTATAAATTCTAAAAAAAATACCCTAGTGACAAACATTATCACCTTTATTCCACAACAAAGAATAGTACAAACTTCTTCTAGCCAAATAAGTGCCCCAATAAATCAAAACATACTCACAATTAACCCACAACCTCAAGTGAGTTTACCACAACAAAATTTGGGGGGTTATGTGAATTATTAATGGTATAATCCAAATGTGGGTAGGTAAGTAGGTGGATAGAATCTCAATACACCAAGGGAACAAAATTTTGTTAACCAACAAAATGCTCAAGTCAATCCCCAAGTAAACCTTGCTACATAGAACTTCCAAGCAAGAAGACCCTTGCAATTAGAAAGATACAGACAACTAGATTTTATTAGTATCCCCGGGTACCTAAATGCTTTACCAAATGATATTATAAATATATTGTCTAGATTATTTGGCAATAATGCATTATCAAGGGAAGATCATCTCATAACCTTTATGAATCTAATAAATGATTTTGAAATAAAAGATGAGGATGTGGTGATGAAATTCTTTATGCAGTCTCTTATAGATGATGTAAGGGATCGGTACATAGGTTTTCTTGATGCTAGTATTGGGTCATGGGATGAATTCAAAAGGATGTTTAAAGAGATATATGGTGATAATACTAACTATAAATTCATTATATATGAATTCACTAGTATCAGTATAGGATACAATGAATATGTCTCATATTTTAACACTAGATTCATCAAGGTCATTAATAAAATTCCACATTATATGAGACTTAGTGAACCTATGTGTTTTGTCCTATATTGTAATGCATATGATCCTAGGATGAACTATGAACTAAGGGATAAAGATCCTCATTCTTTAACAAATGCTTGTAAAATAGTTATACATATTGAGAGCAACAAAAAAGCACATGGTAAAGTAAGCAAAAGAGATGATGTAAAGATGTTGCAAAATCCTAAGGGACATCAAATAAAGGCCTCATCATTTGAAGACACACTTGATAAGGTTATGAGTGCCTTAAAATATTTAAGTTATAAGGTAGGAAAAAATGAAAAAGGTTTATCCATGATAAACCTAATTATCAGAAGCAAGACAAAATGCCTAAATTGTTTGATCAGCTTTATAATACAAATTGGCATAATGACAAACCTATTGAAAACAACCGAAGGGTATCTCCTAATAGAGAAATTCTCGATCCTTTGAAAATAAATAATGCAAATCTTATAGAGGATAACCCTTCCCACTAACTCATCTGACTACAAAATCCGATGAAAATTTTCAACGAAAGATGTAAAATGAGATGATCGTCGGGTACTTGTGATATTTGATGTCTAGTTTTCAATTTTTTAAAATTTTATCCCCGATGTTCGTCGAAATTTCGACGAACCTGAATTTTTGTCGAAATTTTGACTAAAATAAGTAAAAGTGAGTTTGACGAAAAATAAAATAAAAGTGAGTTCGACTATTTATTGCGACAGTGATGAAGGAGAGCCATTGATAGAGTTTTAAAACAAGATGATCAACGACCATAATTTGAACTCAAACAACTAAGTGTCAGCTTGCTTGGGTGAGATTTCTATAATAAATTTATGGTTATACACTCTATTCCTTGGCAATAAAGAAGGTTGTTGGCTCATTTTTCCCCATAATTACAACCGTTCAAGAGCAGAGAAAGTGATCAAGTATGAGGAAATGACATGAAGAGCTTCAATGAATAGTGGTAGAAGGTATTAACATCGAATTTACATATAGGTAAGAAAATAATCACACTTATTTATGTCAATTGCATTGAATTAAGCTGGTATGGAGAGTTAGTAAAACTTCTAAAAGCTCTAATATCCTAGGGTTTGTATGTCATGCATTTTCAATTGGGTTGGTGAGAATTGTATGAAGTCTAGGATGGTTTTTATTCTATGGTTTGTTTCTTAAGAATTTAAACCAATAGGTCATTTTCCATCAATTGAAAATTTGAAAATCTAGCTTTGTCACATTGTCAAAATAGGTGAACCTAGTGATTCTTGTGCCAAACCAAAAATAAAACCTAAACATAAGAGAGTTAAGAAACCTAAAACCCAAGATGACACACCTAAACTTAAGCCAAATGTACCTGAAGCATCTGAAAAGTATAAAGGAGAGAAAAGAACTCATGATAGGTTCATGGAGGGTGCATCCAAAGACATCAATGAAGGAGGGTCACAAATTTCAAAAAGACCCATAGGGCAGGTTGTTGTGAATAGTAGGCTAATTGATCTTGTTGGTGGGATTAGAGAGGTTGCTTAATCACAGAGTGGATGAGAGCTATTCTTATATAATTTTTCTATTATCGCCAGGTTGAGGGTAGTCATTATATTTTTCCAGAATTTATTTGTGAATGGTACCCTCATCAAAAAATACCTTGATTGACTTGGGTATAACCATTAATGTGATGACTGAGGAAAAAAAATTGATATTGTTGTTAGTAAACCTTAGACCTACACCAATTGTTCTACAGTTGGTAGATACGTCAATAGGGGAACCTGAGGGCATCATTGAGGACTTGGTCATAGCATTCAAATTTGTACTTCCAGGTTTGAAAATCATATTTTAAAGCAACATCTCATCAAATTTCATTTTTAGACTTGTGCATTTTCAGAATTTCATTTCCAAATTTTGTTGTGCAAATTCAATATTCTAATTTTAGGAGTCTAACGGTTGGAAATCATAGTAAAATCAAAATTTAATAAGTTATGGAATTATCATTTTAAAGTATTTTTTGGGGTCATTAACTTCAAACTATCTTCTCTTTTGCAGGTGGTTGCATGCCGAATTTTTTTGGTGTAAAATATTAGAATTATTATATTTTGTTACCTGTCTATGATTAAAAATTATTGGAGTGTGATTTTGATATGTTTTGAAGATCTAAATATTCAAGCTTGGTAAATAAAAATCATATCATATAATATTAGTCCGGAACAAAATGAAGAGTCACTTGATAGATTGTGGGCTAGATTGAAAAGAAAGGGTGATGGGAAATGTTATTGTCCTTGCAATAATTGCAAGGGCTTAAGGATGAGAAGACTTTTAATCAAAAGAACTGAGAAACATTGTAGGCAGCATGGTCACATTGAAGGGGCATGATTATCATCCATTGGTAAGTTGTTCATTATATGTGTCTATATTGATTGAATTTGTAAATGTTTGTATCATTTTAACATTTTATATATATATATATATATATATATATATATATATATATAATCACTTGATCATGATTATGGTTTATTTTTTCCTATCATTATTATAAAGGTGGGGTGCCCTAGGGCACATAATATGGATTATCACGACCCTGAGAATGTGGTTTTGCAAGCGAAGGAACATGGAGCTATGAATATCAAAGATGAAGTTAATGATGCTATGGAAGAAGATGATCATGCAATAGAAAACACAGTTGAAGATGATGGTACAAATACATTGATCCATGACACATTTAGTGGCACAGCTGATCATGATGATCGAGATGACTTTGATGATGTTCATGATTTACCTGTACTTGAGAATACATACGAGCCCCTTTATGAAGGCTCCCAAACGACTCTTCTCTTTGTTGTATTGTTGTTGATGAACTCGAAGGTTATGAATGGTTTATCCAACATAGCAATCTCACGGATGTTAAGATATGTCATATATTGCATCTTTTTTCATCTATTTTAGTTGTTGTTAGTTCATCACTAGTAAATAAAGGATGAAATATGTACCATTATTTTTATTTATATTAATAAATTATTTTTTGTTGTAGATTGATTGGTGAATTTTTGTTACCACCATCAAATATTTTACCTCGCTCATACAGAGATTTTTTGGCCTTATGAAAGATATTGGAATGGAGTATTAATCAATAGATGCATGTCCCAATGATCATATTGTATATCATAAACAACATGAATTTGCAACAGAATGCCCAGAATGTCATATCAATAGATATCGAATAGATCAACTAACAAAAAAGGTGCCTCACAAGGTTCTTCGTTATATTCCCATTATTCCACATATGCAACGATTATTTAGGTGAAAAATCTTAGTGCAATTTATGGATTACCATGCATGGAATATAAGTGGAGATGGCATTCTTCGAATGCCTACAGATGGTTCTGCATTTAGGGACATGGAGGAAAAATGGCCACAATTTAAAGAAGAACCTTGCCAATAAAAAATAAAATGGACAAACAAATTTTCCAATTGAACTATATGAATATATAACTTTAAGTTATTTTTATTTTAACTAAAAGTACTGAAGTTACAACATACAAATTAAATGATATTTATGATTGTAAAATTTCTAATTAAATATATCTCTTAGAATCCCTTTTGTCCCAATTTGAAAATAATTCTATATTATAGAATACATTTTTTTAAATTTTAAGATGAAAATAGCAAGGAAAAATCAAACAAACATCTTTATGAAAGAAGTATATTGGTGTGAAATTAAATACGATTTGTATTCCAATGTAAAAACTACAAAGAATGGAAACAATTCTTTCAACACATAAACTATTATGTAGTAGTTAATTAAAATGATCTAAATAGTCTAATAATTTTACCATTAGCATATAGAAATTTCTATAGAGTTGTAGATCTCTTCCATTTCAAAAACACAAAACAAAATTAGGTAAATAATTAAACATCTTTCATTTATATAGTGACTTATTTATCCTAGAGGAATTGAGTATATAGTATACAAATAAAACCAACAAACCCACAACTACCCCTATTTTGAAGGAGTTTAGTTTTCTCCCCTTCGTGATCTCCCTAATATTGTCTAATTATTTTAAAGAGACCAAGGGTCATAACACAACTTTATTCAACCCACCAAATAGCTTAGTTAATGAAACTTGACAAAAGCAACAAAATAATTGCTACATTTGGCATTTCATGTGGAATGAAGAGTGGTGACAATAATCTACTTATAGTTTAATAAAACACTATTTTTATAAGAAGGCTTGACATTAGAAAGATAAGTGTTACTTATAGTTTAATAAAACACTATTATAGTTTTACCAACATATACTATTGTATGTTTGCATGGCTTCTTAGTTAATATATGGGGAGATAGAGATAGATGGGGAGAGAAAGAGAGAGAGATAGAGATATATGTGAAGAGAAAGAGTGATGGAGATATATGGGAAGGGAAAGGAAGAGAGGTGGAGATAGAGATTCGATGGATAGGGGGGATAGGGAGGGAGATACGGTGAGATATAGAGAGGGGGAGGGAGAGAAAGGGATATAGAGAGGTAGAGGAGGAGAGATAGAGAAGAGGGGGAGAGAGGAAGATAGGTTGAAGAGGAAGAGAGAGAAGTGAGGGAGAGATAGGTTCAAGAGGAAGAGAGAGAAGAGAGGAAGATAGACAGGTAGAAAAGGGAGAGAAAGAAGAGTGGGGAGGGAGAGCGATATGTAGAAAGGGAGAGAGAGAAGAAGATAGGGGAGAGAGAGAGAGAGAGATAGCTCAATATATATAGAGGGAGAGGGAGAGACATATAAAGGGAGTGATATAGAGAGATAGAGATAGGGGATGGTCAAAGAGATAGAGATATTGCGATAGAGGTAGAGAAAGATATGGATAGAAAAAGATAGAGAGAGGAGTGAGAGGGAGATAAAAAGAGAAATAGAGATAGATATATAGAGTAGGATATATGGAGGGAGAGATGGAGTGAATGAGAGAGAAAGGGGGGAGAGGGAGAGATAGCTCAATAGATAGAGGGGGGAAGAGGTAGTGACATAGATAGTGGGATATATAGAGAGATAGAGAGCGACGGGGAGAGATATATCAATCACCCTCCCTATATCTCTATCTATCCATCCTTATCTCTTTATCTCTCTACCTCTCTCTATCTCTTTGTCTCCCTTTCTATTTGTATGTTTCTCATTATCTCCCTCTCTCTCTATATTTTCTTCCCTGTATTTATCTTTGTCTCCTTAAGTGTGCAATGGGTACATTGAAGAGGTCTTAAAGGAGAATTATTATATCTTTAATTAAATGGCATGCTACCTTGAGCATAACTCCCCAAGGACATATGCCATCCTTGGATTGTTGACATGAAACAACCAATCAAGATTTAGTTTCTCTTTTCCCTCTCTCTCTTTTCCTTTGTATCTCTTATATTTCTCTCTCTCATGCTCTCTCTCTATCGATCTAAATTCATCTCTTTTTCTCATTCTCCATCTTTTTAGTTTCTATCTCTTTGTATTAGCTAATAGGCTACATATATTGTGAGATTTGAGCTTGAAACAAATCTCATGCCTGGAAATCACTATTGTGTCATTGGAAAACAAGTTTCAACTGCCATTTAATGGTAAACCATATGTAGTGTAATGGTAAAATCCTCTAAAATATTAGGTAAAAGCCTATATATACTATTATATAATAATAAATATAACTATATTATATATAATTAAATCTAATATTACTATTATATTAAATATATATTTTATTAATTATATTTTGTATTATATAAAAGTATGCTTATTATTAATTATTAATTATAATAATTTTATATGTATTTAATAATTTTGTTAAAGAATATAATATATAATTATAATAAGTCGAATAATTATATTATTTATTATGTAAAATATAGCTAATATATACTTAACTATACTGTACAATATTAAAACCTAGCTAAATGGTGCCATAATTTTGAATTTAATTAACATACTCTAAAACCTAACGAAACTAGGTTGTAGCGCATCAAATTGGACAAGTGAAAGGTCAATACTAGCGCTGAGGAAGAGTTTGGAGGAGTGAAAACAAGGTCAATACCAATGTCGAGGAAGAGTTTGGAGTTAAAACAAGGTTAATACCAGCGCTGACGAAGCGTTTGGAGGAGTGAAAACAAAGCCAATACTAGCACCGAGGAAGAGTATGGAGGAGTGAAAACAAGGTCAATACCAACACCGAGGATGAAGTTGAGGGCACTCAAGGAAAAATGACGACCAAGAGACAATGAGTATTGTAAGTTTGGCACCCCCATTCTCTTTAACCTGCAATTTTCATGCCTAGCATGGAATTACACTTACATAACATAAACTCAAACAAATGGAAGTTTATAGGGGAAAATGAGCCCAATTATATGCTAGGCTAAGCTAGATCTAATGAATGGAAATAGAGGCATACAATTCTTCTTTAATACCTCCACCACAAACATATGCAAGGAAAGGTCTCCTCCTTTCTTGGTAGTGATAACCTCCTCCACACACAACCCTTAAAAATTATGAATAGAGGAATATAATCTTTGAAGAACTCAAATTTGATTCTCTCCTACTTGATGCAATATTTAGTCATTTTATCCTTACAAACATTTATAGTGATTACTAGAGGCACATAGACCAATTCTTCATAATAGAAGAATTTGATCATACTTTTCCAATGATGGCATTATGAGAAAACCTTAGATTAAATGAAGAACCTTCATTTGAAGGTGATGTCATCACGACCTTTGAATGAAGAACCTTCATTTAAAAATGATGCCATGTCAAGACTTTCAAATGAAGGTATTTTTATTTTAAATATTTCATTTCCAAAATGCTTTATAAAAGGAACCTTTGCATGAAGGATCCTTTAATGCCATCCCATTATATCTCTTAGAGTTGTTAGATATATTTTTGTTTCGAATTAGAGATTGGACCATCAAATAGTGTCACCATGACTCTACTAAGATATCCATCAAATTAATAAACCTTGACTTAACAAACACAAATTCACAAGAAAAATGCCCCTATCAGCCCTAGGGCATCAATTCAATGCCAATTGTCTTGCTTTAACAGACCCCTAAATTCAATTAACCTCTATCATACCATGTTTCACACCAATCCACCGAGTTACAATTCCAAGACAGTGGGTGGATTGGTGGATGTCATTTCTATTTAGCCCTCAAACCCTTACACAGGCAAAACAGGGCAGTCCCTGTATTTGAATGTTTTCTCCCACAAAACAATGATTTAGCACTTCAAAACAAATGAAAATGAAAGGTAACACGTATATTTATCTACAACAATGATCTCATAGAATTTCAAGCTTGTACTGATCCATACAACACAAAAGAATTTCAAAAAAATAGTAAAAACACATAAAATTGCTTCAAGAATGTGGTATTTGATATGAAATTTTGGTATCAACTCTAAGAATTGCAACAATCAACCACTCTAATTTTCTTTTAATTAATGAAATACTTGTAACAATAATAATAAAACATATCAATTTAACATTTCTTTTCTATTGCAGTAGACCCCCCCCTTGCAGCAACGTCCACATCGTGAGTACATGACTAGGCATATATTAAGATCACGAACAGAGCTCAAAAAAACTGAAGGGGGGACAGATGATTTAGAAAATGATACTCCACTTCAACTTTTTTTAGCTGCAAAAAAGAAACAAAAAAAAATGATTGTAATCATATTAGGACAACCATATTTTTTGATAATATGTAAAAACTGAAAGAATGAATGTTATATGTTAATGAATGAATGTGAATATGTTAATGAATGAATGTTATATGTTAATGAATGAATGTTATATGTTAATGAATGAATGTTATATGTTAATGAATGAATGTTACATGTTATTAATGGAAGAATGAATGAATGTGAATATATAATGAATGAATGTTATATGTTATTAATGGATGAATATATGATTAATGTTATATGATCGGGTATGGGGAATTAAGAGTGATATGAGGGTGGGGTGGGGGGGCTAGGGTCCAAATGAGCTTCCAACTTCATGTGGTTGGCCCTGTTAAGTAGAGAATATTAAACTATTCTCAAAACAAAGAGAATCTCAATAAGGTAATGCACTTTTCAATATAATAAATGCATCGTTTGAAGCATCAAACCAATATGCAAAGATGAAAGAAAGTGCTAAATTTTCACTATGAACATTGTGTTGTGTGTGGATTTGGTTTCAAAGTTCTATTTCTTTTGTTTTTCGTGGTGACATAACTCTAAAATTGAATTTTGTGCATAACAGGTTAGTGGAAAATTTGACAGCTTTGAAGGGTTTAGAGGCTCGATTGAGATAGATACACGGATATTTGGATCTTGTTGTTGATGGGAGGCTTCCAGTTAACCATAAAATTTTGTACAATTTGTAGGTATGCAAAAATTTCTCTACTTACATTCATTCAACTTACTGTAATATAATATTTGACAAAAATCTCCTTTTTATTATACTTAAATGGATTTTCATGCCCTATTCCAAAGCACATGTTTTAGAATAGGCAAGAAGGATGCTGGAAAGGGTTAAGGAATTTGGCTTTACACCTGCCAATTGCATAGTTTACTTCATTCATCCAGCATATTACCAATGCGTTTCACAATTGTTGGAATCATATCCTATAATTACAGAACTACTAAAATTAAAATATGTAAGTTTCAAATATGGCATTACATATCTTTCTATGAATTTTTGAAAGAAAATATCAAAATGGAGAAGTATTAAAAAAATAATCTACATAATTTTTAAGAGATCAGGGAATTTTTTTGCAGAGTTATCTTGAATATATTTAAGACAAAATTAACTTATAGAGATTGAAGTAGAATATCGGTAGTCTAAAATCACCAGTCAACACATCTTAGTAGTATCTCAATTCAAGAGAACTAAGTCCACTATCCATTAGCTAGTAAAACAAATAAAATCAATTCATAAGATTATTTTGTTCTAATGGGGTTGACCGGTTGCTTGTTTCTTTTTTATTGTCAGGAAGTCATCAATATACACTTGGTTTTCTCGCCTTCTCTTGCCTCGTTGCCATAGAGTTTCTCCAGAAGGAATCAAAGTAACCTTCAAGATTGACAATGGAAATGAGTACAAGTTCAATATAACTTAATGTTAATTGGGTATGATTTTATTTGTTCAAGATCAATTTAGATTCATTTTTTGCTCACACTACTTTTATTTACATTTATGTTTTGCAAATATCCATTTTCCTTTACATTCATATTCTTCTATACATATTGTGTTTAAATTTTTTTCCTTAATTTAATCTAGGGGAGAGGACCCAGTACCTGAGCATGTTTCAATAGTTTCGATAGTAGTGGTTTATATAGTGCCCAACCCTAATTATTTGATTCTTCTTACTGATCCAATTAATAGCTCAATAAAATGGGATAAAACTGAATAGAATTGGTTGTTTATCAATAATTATCAACCATTTGGAGTGTGAGATAATCACAACAATACTTCAAAGTAAAATATTTTCATTAATTTTTAATTTATAGCAAGCTTTGGGAGAACACAAACAAATACTGAACCACAAAGAACAGATGCAACTTAGATCAGTGCCTTATTTCCATTGGAGGAGTCAAATTCACAAACACCTAAGGGTTTACAATAGATTCAACCCATAGCAAATAATATCTTTGATAATATCACCTTACAATATCACCAATATGTAACCTGTGCCATTACTGCTCGCTCGCGCGCCTCACCAATGGCTCCAATCGTATTTGATGCAAATTTGAATCTTAATCGTCAATCTTCATCTAGGCTAGATCATCCAACGAATGTGCTTCAGTCAATTTGACATTGACTTCCATTGTAGAAAATGGTTCATAATTCCTCCAATCAAAACATTCCAACTCATGAACCCTTACACTCACATTTCTGGCCCCACCATCTCCTGTGTCGTCAAATAAATCCATGTGTCAACATTTCCTTGATATCACAATCATTAACCATATTTCAACTCTTTATCACATGATAATGGGCAACCGTAGATCTTGATCTTCAGCAAACTTGCTCATGCAGACGGTTGACAACTTTGACTTTAAATATCGAGCACCTTTTATGTTTAGATTAAAACATCTTTGTTGATTTTAAGAATGTGCATTTTAGATCCGCTTTAGTAGCTCGCCAGTTAATATATTAAAGTTGGCTTAATATATTAAAACATTCATAATGTTCCTTCGGCCTCTCTGAATGTGATAGATGGCGCCTTCCTGTGATTGTTCAATACTCTATTACAATATCACGGGAAGGCACCATCTGTCACATTCGGAGAGGCCGAAGGAACATTATGAATGTTTTAATATATTAAGACAACCTTAATATATTAACCGGCGAGCTGCTAAAGTGGATCTAAAATGCACATGCTTCAAATCAGCGGATATGTTTTAATCTAAACAGAAAAGGTGCTCGACATTTAAAGTCAAAGTTGTCAACCATCCGCACAAGCAAGTTTGCTAAAGATCAAGATCTACGGTTGCCCGCTATCACATGATCAAGAGTTTCAAGATGGTTAACGATCACGATATTAAGGGAATTTTGATACATGGATTTTTTTTTTAAATAAAAAAACTACATTGTTTCGTCGAACCTCCAAAAATTTCCGATGAAACTTTTGTCATAATGACTTGCCTATTTTGTCGCAAGTTCGACGAAATTTTGTTGTTGATCCAACGCTTTGGCAAAGGCATGCCACTTGTGTTCTGGCTATGGTTTTTTGCTAGATCGACAAAATGTTTGTCGATATTCTGATGAACACTAGAGCCTTTTTCTATGGCAGCAACCGATGAATCTGTGTCATGATTTCGACATTTTAAAGCTATTCGAGAAAATGACGAAAAATTAGTGATGAAAATTATTTCAATGGTTCGTCGGTATGCTGACAATATATTGTCGATATTCCAACAAACGTTCATTGAAAATTGGAGTCAAATACAATAGTGTCCAATGCATGGCTTGTCAGTGACCTCATTCTCCTCAACCGTGCATAGATGCACAGTATTTTGAAGATCATCCTAGCCCTTGTGATGATTGTGAGAGTCCCCATGATGAAAACCATAATATTAATATAATATCAACTATAATGTATTCAATAAATGAAGATTACTCTTCTGATGAAGAATGTATTGAAATGAATGTCCATGATAAAAGATGTTAAAATTATAATCACCATCAACAAAAAAAATTGATGAAGAAGAAGAACATGATGGTGTGCATAATGTTGAGACATCTAAATTTGATGTCGGATTGAGAAGACATTCAGATGAGGAAATCAAGGCACTAATTGTTGCTGTCATTGCTCGGGTCAAAAGCAATTACAACCTGAGAAATAAAATAATTAATAATGACTAGGGCAGAGCAGGAAGTATCTTCATAAAAGAGGACAAAAATGAGGTGAAGGATCAATTTCCTATCAAGCAACAAGAAAAGCTCGAGATGAAAAATAGGAACACAAAATATAAAGGAAAAGGTATTGAAAAACTATAAATCAAATTGTGTCTCCTCTTATTTAAAGGCTAAATATGAAAAGATGAAAGTAGAACAAGAGAAGGGAAATGTCAGGTGTACTCAAAATATTGACATACAAAATAAAGGTGAAAATTTTAGTAATCAATTTTTACCAACAAATCAAAATTATGGTATCCCTAAATATATATTTTTGTGGAAATGCCTTAGTTTTGTCACAATCAAAGTGTTTATTCCTTTGTTGGAAATGATGAGGATATAAGAACATAAAGAGAAGTAAATTACAATTATTAATGGTGCAACTATAGTCCCTAATAACAAGAAGGTAGTTACCCTACCTAAAAGGGGTAATAAATAATTAAGTAAAGTGGGACATGAATAAATTAACATTGAGAATCTTGAGATGTTTTTAGGCACAACTCTAACAAACTTCCCCAAAGTAGATCCCTTTTATGCCACTTCGCAAATAAATGATAAATTGATCAAAAATTGCATGATAGATTCTAGAGCTTCCACTAATGTCATGCCTTTAGCAGTCATGAAAAAACTAGGACTACAAGTGATTAAATCATATGGTAGATTCTTTGCTATGGTTTCAAGGGAAGTTCCAATTATGGGAATCATGAAGGATGTGCAATTCTTACTTGCTTCTTTCCTTGAGAGGGAATTCATGATGAATGTTATAGTAGTTGACATCCCACCTCAATATGGGATGTTACTCTCAAGAAAATAATTTGAAATGGTTGGAGAAAGCATTCAATTGGATTTATCACATGCCATGATCCTTGACAATGACAAGAATGTGAAACTAAATAGAGAAAAATGGTCGGCTACTCTCGTGGAAGATCTACAAACAAAGGAAGAAGTATACTTCATTGATACCGATATGGATAATTTTAGAGTGGAATATTCTTCATCTCTAAAGGACAAAGTTGCACCAATGGCTCAATAAGTGAAAGAGTGTGTTTAAGAGAATGATCTATGGTCCATGTATATTGATGGATCATGTTCAAAAGAAGGAGCAAGTTTTGGGGTGATCATTATATCACCAAGAGGTAAGTCCTACAATTATTCACTCTCTCTAAAATTTGAATGCACAAATAATGTTGTAGAGTATGAGGCACTACTGTTAGTATTAAACATGGCCATCAAGCATAACATTAAGAAGCTTAGGTTTATAAGGGTCTTTGAGTTAGTAGTGTCCCAGATTAGATCCAATTATGTGTCTAAACATAAAAGGCTAAAGTAATATAAGGCTACTATCTAGGACACTATTGAAATATTTGATGCATTTTCCATAGATTGGATGCAATGGTGAAAAAATGCAATGGCAAGCCTTATTGCCAATATTGTCCTTAGGCCTGATGATATAAATTTTGTTGTGATATTAAAGGTTGATGTGAAGACTAGAGATTTTTACTATAGATAATATTTGTAACTGGTAGGTATTTATCATGACTAATATTTACTTAAATTTCTATAGTGTGTAGATAAATACCATAGCCAGGAAATTTATTTCCAAGATTGTGTTGAGATAATTGACGAAGAGGAAACTATTTTTGAGAATGAATTCATCCAATTGAACAAACAAAATCCTAAAAGGGCTAGTAGCTTTGGAAAGGGTCTTTGATAATGATGATAATTATAATGAAAATCCAACCCCCTACACATAAATAAAACCTAAAAGAGATAAATTTGGGAATAGATAATGCACCTAAAATGGTATACAGTGGGAAAAAGCTTAATAAAATAATTAGAACAATGCTTATTTCTTCGCATAGGAAGTACAAGCATGTGTTTTCTTGGTCTTATGATGATCTAAAGGCATATAGAGAGGACTTATTCCAGCACGATGTCCCTTTAAAATCATATGTTAAACCCTTCATACAAAATTTGAGGCCAATTAATCCTACACTAGCACCTAATATGCAACAAGAATTAATGAAGCTCAAGGATAGAGGAATCATCAAGCCTATTAGACATTCCAATTGGGTTTATAATCTATTTCTAGTCAAAAAGAAGAATGAAGACATTAGATTGTGTATAGACTTTAGAAATTTAAATGTGTCTTCATTAAAGGACAATTATCCATCGCCTAACATGGAGGCAATGTTGCAAAAATTTACTAGTTGTAAGATTTTATCCATGATGGATGGCTTCTCGAGATATAACCAAGTAAAAGTGAAAGAGTCAAATTAATATAAGATTTCATGCACTCCACCATGGGGCACCTATTTTTATGTCAGGATGTCATTTGGGTTGACTAATTCTGGAGAAACATTCTAAAGAGCAATGGATGTATTTTTTGACCTAATTAATACAATTATGGTTGTCTACCAAGATGACTCGACTA
The DNA here is from genome assembly GCA_007115665.2 of Sequoiadendron giganteum. NCBI lineage: Eukaryota > Viridiplantae > Streptophyta > Pinopsida > Cupressales > Cupressaceae > Sequoiadendron > Sequoiadendron giganteum. The sequence continues at coordinate 583,954,328 of CM021106.1, read as the reverse complement.
TTTTTTTCTAAAAGGGTAGAAGATCATTGCTTGCATCTTAAGCAGATATTTTCTAGGGCTCTTGAATTTGGTATATCTCTTAACCTTAAGAAATATGTATTTGGGGTTACAAAAGGAAATATTCTAGGCCATGTAGTATTAAAGGAAGGGATAAGAATAGACCTAGAGCATGTTGAAACAATTGAAAGGATTCCACAACCTAAAACCATTAAAGGTATTTAGTCTTTCTTTGGGCAAGTGAACTTTGTTAGTATATTTGTTACAAATATTGTTGAGTTAACCAAATCCATTTCCAAGATTCTCAAGAATGGTTCAAATCTACCTTATGAGGGGAAGAGCCAACCAATGCCTACCAATGTATAAAATAAGCAATCAAGTAGGTTCCTACTTTGAAATCTCCTAATTTTGCAAATCCTTTTCAATTGTTTCCTTTTGCTTTATTTCATACTATAGTTGTTGTCTTGCTATAAAAGAATGAAGAAGGATATGAGTGACCTATTTATTTCTTTATAAAATATCTTCAAGCTACTAAATTAAATTATGATATAATGGAGAAGCAGGCCTATGCTTTGGTGAAAGTAGTGAATAATTTCATACCTTATTTGGTAGGGGCTGAAATTGTTGCCTATGTTTCTAATGTTGTTGTTAAAGACATATTCACTCAACATGAGATAATAGGGAGAAGATGTAGGGTGATCCCACAAAACTGGTTTACAATTCTATTGAGGAAGGAAAATTGCCAAAACGCTCCCATGATTTATTTTTTAGGTTTTTAGGGGTTTGCTCAAACCCCCCTTTGAGCGAACCCCTTTTGATGATGACATCCCTTTTGACACCATTTTTTAAGGAAAACAAAGGAAAAAATGCAAAACAAGGGAGGTTCGAGCAAACCCTCCTTTGATCGAAGGGGTCAAGGGGGATTCGCTTGAAGTGGGGTTCACTCGAACTCCATTTTTTGCCCTTCTCCCCCTCTTCTACCAAATCTCTACAAAATTTGGCCTTTCAAAGCTCGGGTTGAGGATGAAAATGGAGAAACTTCATAGACCCAACTGGATGATGGTAGTCCTCGGAACAAGTTATCCATCGAGTATGATTTTAATATGTTTTGGTTTTATTATGTATTTTTTTAGTTTAATAACATAGGTTTTTCACCAAAAATCAAGATTTTTGTTTTGAAAATGTGGAAAAATAATAGATTATCAAAAATATATATATATATCTATGCACTAGATATTGATGTTCTTGATCCAACAAAAAAAAATGGAATTTCGATACATACAAAAAAAATTATGTGTTAGCAAGTAAATCATGTCTAATTTGTAATTGGTTTGACTTCAAAACTTAATTAAGAAAAAATATCAATAAAATGCTATGAAATCAATTGCATGCACTAGATATCATAGTTACAAATCTAAATTTGAAAAAATTAGAATTTTATCCTTCATAGAAAAAAAGTTGTGTTAGCAAGTACATGTCACTCTTTAAAAATGGTGTTTACTATTAAAAACTAGTTTTTGAAGGAGATGGAAAAAGAAATGCAATCTAATTCCAAAAAAAAATTAAAAATATATTTAGAATTTACAAAAAAATATCACAAATCACTAGTTTGCATCATCTTCAAATTCCTCACAATTTAGAAGCTATAGGTGCCCAAAAGTGAAGATTTAGTTAAGAAAAACTCATTTCAATGTCCAATTTGGCCAAAAATTGTAAACCAGTATTGTGGGATCACCCTGTAGATGGATCAACAAGGTCCAATAATTTAATATTTATATTCATATCACAAATATTGTTAGAGGACAAGGATTTCTAAGCTCATGGTTGAGTCAAATCTTGAGTTTAATCAAGTAAATTGTCTTGAAATAAGCACTCCCTTGATAGATTACAATCTGTATTCATCTCCTTGGTACAAGGATATTATGCATTATTTATAGAAAATGACATATCTTGAAGGTATGAATGAAAATAAAAAAAGGACACTTGAACTGCACTCTATCAAGTATGTTGTGTTGCAGGGTGAATTGTATTGAAGAAACAAGGATGGAGTACTACATAAGTGTGTAGATGAAGTACATGCTAAACAAATTCTAAGTGAAATGCATAGAGGATTATGTGGATGACATTTCATAACCAAAAATGCTACACATAAAATTTTGAGGTTAGGCTACTGGTGGCTCACTAAATTTACCAACACACAAAATTTAGTGAGAAAATGTCAAGCATGTCAAAAGCTTTCAGGTCAACTGGATTATTCTAGAGCTTTACCCTTGAGAGTTGTCTCTGTAGAAGCCCCTTTTTAGAAAAGGGGTATTGATTTCATTGGAGATATTACAGATAATTGTATTGGTTGTGGTCATAAATAGATAATATTATCAATTGACTACTTCACAAAATAGATTGAAGCAATCCCTACTAGAAAAATCCACTAGCAAAGTTGTTATGGACTTTTTACTAGATAATATTATTACATTTGGATTACCTATCAAGATAATTATAAACAATGCATTGTGTTTTAGATATGATGAGTTAATTTTTTTTTCCCTCCAATATGAAATAATTATCTCTTATTCATCCCCTTATCATCCACAATGAAATGGATAAGCTGAATCAAGCAACAAAAGCTTGATGAAGATCATAAAAAGGATGATACGAAAAAAAGGTTGGGACTCAAAGCTTAGACTTGCACTTTGGGCTGATAAAGTGATTGTTAAGAAAGTCATTGACAAGTCCCCATACAAACTATTTTATGGGTTAAATACAAGAATTTCTATCATTAATATGATACCCATTTGTAAATTCATCTAGGAAAATGATGAAGATATATGTGATACTATGACAAGAAGGATAAAACAACTCACATAATTGGATGAAACAAGAAAGCTAGAACAATAGTGAAATATCAAGCAACAACAATAGGTGAAACATCTATTTGATAAGAAATCAATAGCAAGGAAGTTTGAAGTAGATATGGTCTTATTATGGAATGCAAGATCTCAAGACAAGAGCAAACATGGAAAATTTGATGGCCTTTGGCTTGGACCTTATTTGATTACCAACACTCATGGTGCAAATTCTTATTTTCTGCAAGGTATGAATGGATAATTTCTATAATTGCGAGTGCATGGATAATTCTTGAAACCCTACTCTTCTTAAAGCAGGTTTCTTCTATGCACAATGTGTTATACGTATCATATTGTATAGTTTATTGTTTTCTATCTAGTTTTTTTTCTTTGGATTGTTTTTGGGTTTTTTTGGTCTACTTCTCGAAGATCTAGGTCCTCGCATTGCTCCTCTATATAAGCAATCATCCCTAACTAGAGCCATTAATAGTGCATTAAAAAAATTGGCTCTTTGCTCTTTTTTTTTTCTCAAAAGTTGCAAATTGTTGTCTTTTTACTAGGGTTATGCAAAAGGTTGCTCTTTTTATGTGTTAAGGTCAAAAAACCCTAAAATCCCTAGTTATGCCTTTCTAATCTTTCATTGATTGGTTTTGTAACATGCCCATTGTTCTACTTAGTAATTTTTCAAAATTTTACCCACAAGTGAATAGTTTACGCATCTATCAATAAGAGCAATACAAATTTTATTTTCTTTTTGATAATAAATGCACCATTTGAAACATATCCTTTCTAAACTTTTCTATTACATATATAAAGAATCTTTTTAATAATATAAGTATGATCTCACTTTACATAAATATATTCAAGATGCAATTTCATATTTATAATTTTCATATAGATGGACACATGAATACATACATAGCTTCAACAATCTCACAAGAACTAGAATACAAATGGTCCAAAATGTCCTTTTCCCAAATCTTGGCCGCCAACTGCATAAGGAGAAGCATCACTTTAGAGCTTTTCTGCCAACCATGGACTAACTATGGTCCCTCGCACATATACCAAACTTGGTAATATGGTCCTCCCTTTGATGAAGAGATTAGTTTGGTAACCTCATCCTTCAAATAGTGTTTCCTGAGCATAGTGATGTGTCCTACATATCTAGAACTTACCATAAATTCAACCTCTATTTCTATGATATTCTCAGACTATTATATACTTGGAACACAATGAATTGACAGTGTAGATAGTGGCTACCTACACTACTTTTTCTAAAGATTCAACACCCAGTACTTCGAGTGAGGGTCATCTATATTCACCACTACAATGCTCGATTTGTATTTGGCCATTAGTATTCTATTATAGGTTATTACCTTTCATGTGGATTATCCTCACCCCAAGAATAACCTTCCCATTAAATCATATTATTCTAGGTTATTACCTTTCCCGTGGATTATCCTAACCCCGGGAATAACCTTCCCATTAAATCATATTAAATTGACATTGCAATCAAGTATCTCAAATAACATTATCTTATGCTACACACCTTGAGTGTTTTCATACTACATATAGTACTGACAATCTACGAATAACACAAATAGTATTTATATTCGTATAAAATCAAACATTGTATACATATCTATATAAGTAAATATCAAAAGGTAAGGTTTCACAAAACAAGAAACAACCAAGTGACATGCAAGCATATCCAAGCATCTCACACAAGTAAAAGACAATATTTCCAATATGGCAACATAATAAACAATCTTTCCAATGTAATAACAAAGGAGTAAAAATCAACATGCCTGTTTAAAGCTCCAACTGGTTATTCTTATCTCCTAGCTTATGACTCAAGCTTGCTAGCAACTTCCTCAAAGTATAAACCAAAATTCCTCTACTAGCTTCTCACTAATTCTCTCAACAAAGCAATATAAAACCACAAACAACTCTCTTACTTATTAACTCTCAACTCTCTTTGCACTGAAATTGCATCAAAATAACACAAGGAAATTAGATTGAAAAGTGATTGAATTGGTATAATGATCACCTCTATTATACTAATTTGTCAGCAACCAAAGGCTACAAACACATTAATATTTTTGTCACCTTTACATCCTCGTGCAATGACTCACCAAGCTAACTCACAAGTTTGCAACATATAACAGTCCTCACCATTTAAATGGTCAAGTCAATTTGTTATAAGGGACAACAAGCTCAAACAATTTTCCTAAATTGAATTCACTCACATAATGCTACCAAGTTTACTCTTGATCGAGTCTCAAGCCTATTTACAAACTTATGCACATTTGGCAGACTTCTTTTGCATCCCAAATACTTACAAATTGGTGCCACATTCATATGTTGGTGCCCCATTTTTATAGCATGGGTTGACTATTTCATATGGCTTTTAAATAGTATTGACTTCTTATTCAAATATATACACAACAACATATAAACTCATGCGTGCCTCATACATTGGTTTGACTTGGTCTTATATTACTTTATGCGTTGGTTTCCATTCCTTTAAAGGTTGCACCATGCAGTATGACATATGCATTTTATTCATTCTAGTGCTTTACTTAAGAATAACGCTATATATTGCACTTAGAGATTATCTCTAATAACTTTCATTTATATATATATATATATATATATATATATATATATATATATATATATATATATATATATATATATATATATATATATATATATATATATATATATATATCCATCATAGTATATATACATATATATATATATATACATATAGATTAATATATATATATATATACATAATGCCATTCAAAATCTTTATAAAAACACTCGTAGTCTCATATCCATCGATCGACATATATACACAAAATGTATACACACACACACACACACATATATATATATATGTCACATTAATCTAACTGGTATTCCCATGCATATGGCTAATTCGTTCCATGAGCATGCATAGGTACGTCTACCTATGTATACTCATGTATGTATTTACTCACATGTATGAGTTTACCATATACACATACATATATACATATATATATTTTATGCATATATCTCATCGACATAACATTAAACACACAAGGAAGGACTTCTAGTTAACATCGAGACTTCGTCACATACCTCATTTCAAACATTCATAAAACAATATCATAAATCAATATAAGCATACACAACTAAACTAAAGATCACTTACCATCTACCCAACTGGCTTGACTCAACTAAGACCAACTAGGGCATGAGTATGTGAATGCTCAGTAAGGCTGAATTAAAGGTTACCAGACCAAGTTCTTCTCCTGAGTGATACTTCCCCTCTCTTTCAGAGGTTTGAACCTACTCCTACATTCAACTTAGTTCACCATAACAGTAGTTAGACAAATCAATACATTCATATGCATTGCATATATTTCATATACAAAATCATCATAAAACATTAAATAGAATCAAACATGCATTCATCATATTTCCATCATAATTCATATATATAAAACACATTCACATTTGTTAAATAAATTTACCAAAAAAGGTAATAGTAAATAGGTAATAACACACGAGATGTAACAAGTTTACCCCATTTTTGGTGCCTTAAGTTATGTGTGAATCCCTTTTATCTCATTAGATTAATGACCCCCTTTCTCATTTCCTATCGACTACTTGTCCAAATTATCGCATGTGCAAATTAAAATGACTTAAGTGATTATACACTAATACTTTTAGTGAACCCACTAAGTGTCATGTGTCATGTTTTCATTTGTTTCCATGAGTCTACGAGCTATATTTTATTAAAGAAAATGGAAAAGGGTGACATCTGTTATCTTTTCTATTAGTTTCCACATGTCCACAAAAGCTTAATCACTAAAGACAAATTAAAGGTACAAAATCATGGAAAATTTGACACAACAAAAATGAATGAATGAATGAAAGATTTTAATTACGTCCACGAGGCCACAACAACCTATGGGACCCAGGAACAACACAAGACTGCCACCAAAAAGGGGAGACCCTAAACAATTTGAGTTCTTCGTTCGAGGTCAACCCTACGATGATGAATTTTGATGATGTAGTTTGCTGATTTTGCCAACCTTTCCTCCTCAAATAGGGTATTTAAATTATCAACTTGTAAGGTGTCCGCATAGCTGGCCCGAATATCATTATGCGTTGAGCACTCCATAACAAAATTCCATTCTATCTCCACCAATCCCATGTCGTAAAATCGACATATTCTTTCTTCCCACTCTTCTTTAGGAACCAACCATCTGCTCATTTCACATCTAAGACAATGTGAGCTAGTCTCGAGCTAAGATATCAACATCTTTGCTCTCCATTTAATATTCGCTCCTATATAGGACTTTTCTTCATGGTCCCCCTTGGGGTTAAGCTCTTTGATATAGTAGTCTTTCTTTCGTCCTGATTGTTTTGTCCATATAGCATTTTTGAATTTTTGCTTCACATATTTTTTTATTTCTTTATTTGCACTTGGAAAATCTTGCATTTTCACATCCCACTTTTCCCTCCACTTTTTGTTTTGTTTCATCCAAGTATTCTTTCTTCTATCCAAATTTTCTTCTACAATCAATTTAGGCCAACAGTGGTTCTCCATGTTTTTCACCTTTTGCAGGTAACTTAGTAACCTAATCATCATGAAAGCCTCTAAGGGGATGGTGCCTGTCTCCGCTAATAAAAACTCATAAGGTATTGCAATTTTGAGCTTAAGGTTGCAAACAATTAGATGTTTTTGAATTCTTTCCACTTGCCTCCATTTTTGATCTGACATGCTACTGCCCCAAATTTCACACCCATATAAAACCACCAGGGTCACAAGTAATCCAAACAACGTCCTCTTCGTTTTCCAATCCCATAATTCAACATTTCTACATTTATTATGTGAGAGTAAAGCACTTTCTAACCCCCTTGGATCCTTTTTTCTCTACAATTTTCCCAACTGAGCTTGTGGTGAAAGTCTAGCCCCGGGTATTTGTATTCATCAACAATTTCCAACGGATTGCCTTCGAAGATAAAGCTAATTTGTTGTTTTTTTCCTTCGTAAGGAGAAGATCATTATTTTAGTTTTACTAGTGTTCACTTGCATCCCAACTTCTTGACAAAAGGATTCAAGAGCTTTCAAATGTTTTCCGAGTTCATGTGTTGATTTAGTGATCAAAATAAGATCATCAACATATAAGAGAAATTTTATAACGTAATTGACCAATTGAATACCTTCCCCACCCCCATTGTCTAACCACTCTTCCAGCTTGTCAATGTAAATCCCAAATAGCGTTAGGGAAAGCGGGCACCCTTGCTTGACCCCAATGTCGTTGCCAAAGCACTCAGACATACCTTTGTTTGTTTTGATTTTAGCTCTGACTTGTTCATACAACCTATGAACAGTCACCCTAAGCACCTTCGGAACTCCCAGTTCCTCCATTCTAATCCACAACTTGTCCCTTGGCACAATGTCAAAGGCTTTTTTAAAGTCAACAAAGTAGCAAAAGGCCTCCTCCCCTTGCATGTTCCATATTTTTTCAATCAAAAATCTGAGAGTAATACCATGATCAATAGTGGAGTGTTTCGGTCTAAAACCAGCCTGACCCTCTGCTCTTTTGCCCTCTTTCTCGGCCCAACAACTAATTTTGCACTCAATCATGCTTCCAAATTTTTTTCCAAGAAGTGGATTAATCATAATAGTGTGGTAGTTTGATGGGTTATTTATGTCCCCACTTTTGTATAAGGGAATAACAACGCTAGTTGTCCACCCTTCGAAAAGCCCTCTTGAATAACCCTGTTGATGATGCCCTTGATGCAGGGTGCAAGGACCTTAATGCCCCATTTTAAGAATTCAACTTGCAGCCCATCAATATCTTGCGCTTTTCCCCTAGCCAACCTTTTTATGCCTTGATTGATGTCATCGATGGTGAAAATTTTAGTGGTAGCCTTGATTTTAGTAGGTCTATGTTTATCATGTTCCCGCTCATACAATACCTTTGCATATTCCAACCATTGAGAGCTTGTGATATTGTTTTCCACTTGTTTTTTTTTGTTGTAGCTCCTTCCAAAATGTCTTGGGGTTATTCTTTCCAAGGGCAATCAACTCTAGCCTTCTAGTGCTCACATATTTTTCTTTTTTGTTTCATATCTTCTTTTCGTATTCTTTCTTGTTTTTAGTGGTTCTTCCACCCTCACGAAGTTTTGTTTTTGTTATCTTGCACTCTTCATCGAACCATGGGTTTGTTGGGAAAGTAGTTGTGATTTTCTTCTTAGGCCTAACCCTCTTACACTCATCTAAAGCCTTGTGAACAATGGGGATCAACATTCTCCTATTTATAGTGTGTTGCTCTATGTTGGTTACCTTCCTTTCATAATCTCTGAAAAGCCTTTTGAGTGTAGCCTTGAAGACCTCTTGATTGTCATGGTTCACGATGATTCTACCTTGTGAAGGCACTTTCTTTTTTCTGATATGAATCTGCCCTCCCTGGTGCACGTCAATGTGGGTGTCAAGATTCACATATATTGGATTATGGTCTGATTTCAGCTCTAGAGGACACTTTCCAATCACAAGATCCTTTATCTTTGACGTGTAAATGTGCGATAAAATGACATAATCAACCACACTTTTCCCATTGTATGTTTTGCAGGTGATGTTGTTGGAGTTTGGCCATGTCCTCATACCATTGCAAATGACCAAGTTGAATAGACTACACAATCCCAATAATTCAGCCCTGAAGTGTGTGACATTTTGCTTATTATCTTGGGAATTCCTTTCCCACATATGCTGGAACTCTTCCTCCAACCATAGTGGATCACATTTTTCCCTGTCTTTTCTTTTCAAGTTGAGAGCTTGTATGTTTGTTGTTCTTGCGTTAAAATCCCCTATTAAAATAACCTCTCCCATGCCATTATAGACCGAAATATCTTTTTTTAGAGCAACAAAAGGGTCCTCATGGTCAAGGTTCCTTTTCTTGTAGGATTTGGAGCCTTTTGGAGTGAAGTAGTAGGTTGCCATACTTATGATAGTCTTTTTTATGTTATTTTAAACCAAACATATTGTTTGTTTGGGTCTTCTTTCTCGATTTGGATGCTATTGCACCATGATTCTTTGATTAGGACTGCAACTCCACCGTGTCCTTTGCCACTATCAGTTCTCTCATTCCAAATGGAAGTTTTTGTATATCCTTCAAAATCTTGGATCTTATAGCCATCGTGCTCATGAGTCTTCATAAGAATGATGATGTCCTTTCCATCCGCTATGGGCCCTAAACCAGGTCCTCTTCTCCACAAGTAACCTCTAAAATTCCAACTTACCATTGACAACTGATCCTGGTGGGCCCCGAGTTCCTATTTTTGGTATGTAATTCTATCACTGACTTGAGCTTTCCCATTTTGTAACCAAGCCCATTTTCCTTTGTTCCTTGTTGCTTTTACTTTTTCCCACTCTTTATGCCTTTCTTCTTGTTGTACTATTGTTAAGTCTTCATCAAGGTATATTTGCGTACCCTTAAGGAACCTCTTGTTCCTTAACAACCTATTCTCATCTTCAATGTTCACCAAAGTGACCCTTACATGCCTACTCTTGCCATCCTTTACCCATTTTCCAATTTTGTTTGCTTGTTGAATGACTCATGTCCATTGTAACTCGTCCTTGAAAAAATATTTTGTTAACTCTTTTGTGGTTTCTTTCTCCCCATAGTCCTTTAGTCCTTTAATAATGGCATTCACAACCCTAATATTTATGTCATTCTCTTCTCTTATCTGCCTTCGAACCTACTTTTCTATGAGGTCCCTATTTGTGTTTGAAGGACCTTTCACTATATGAGCCCAACTTTTGGCCTCCTCTAATTGTTCCTTTAGTTGGTTTTCTTTTATCTTCACATTGTCCAAAACTGATTGTATCTATTTTATCTGCATGTTGTTGCTTTCATCTACCTCTCTTAATATGCCTTTGACTGTTGTGCCACTTTGTGCTACAACTTGCCTTATCGAAATCAATTCTTGCTCTCTTTTTGACATGGAGATTTGAAGTTTATTTATTTCTTCTTTGAGAAACTTGTTCTCCCTTGATAATTTCCAATTGACATCCATGATCTCCTTCATGATCATTTGACATGATTCTATGGATCCACAAGCTCTTAAAGTGAGCCATGTTTCTAAATACACAATTACAAAAGAGTGACTTGCGGATCTGTTTCATTGATTCTATGGGTCCCTAATCTCTTCAAGGTGGGTCCCACTTCAAGTTGTGAAACTACAAAAGGTTACCACATGATCTCCTAGCTAACATCACTTACCTTTTTGGAGGCACTCTTCTTAGTGGACCCACACATATGACGTGTAAAGTGACATGACTTGGAATGTTGTTATTGGTTGATATTTTTTAGAGAATATCAAACTCTTGTTGAGATTTTCTAAGTTGTTCAAGGAGCTCCTAGATTGTTGATCTTGTCTTACCTCCAAAAATTAATGACTCATTCAAACTAGAGAAGCGGATAGTTGAATGAACCCGACTCATGCAAACAAACAATAATGGCATAAGTGACTAAACGCTATCCAATGGTGGATTTAGTACAAGTTGATAAGGCTTCCATCTCTGAATTTTTTCACTTAAACTTAGTTGCCAACATAATTATAGACTTTGACCTATTTAAGAAAAAGTATCAAAAAGATAGGCTAGGTACAACGATAGAAGATATGTTAGAATTTTGGCTAATGAGGTTGAGCCCTTCAACATTGATCTATTCAAGGACTACTTTATTAAGATTTATCATGCACTTTTCCAATTGCTCGATGGAGATGCCAAGACCAAAATCCCTATGCCATTGATGTACATGAAAGTTGACATAATGAGTTTGATATTGCCTTATATATCCAAGGGAATTCACAAGCAGTTGATGGAAATTAAGGAAAATAATAAAGTGGTAAACTTTAGATAATACTCCCTACTCTGCCATGTGTTTATGTATGAAGGACAAAATGGGACTAAGCATTATAGGTCTGTATGGCAAATGATAATGACAAAACTCTCCTTGTCCAACATTGGACTTATATTTAGGACATGCACTGTGAGTATCCAAACTATGTGGTATTTTAGGATCGTTTCATTAGAAGGGTCTTAGGTTTTATGGGAGTATAAGAAGGCATATTCCAAAAAGAGATTATGGATTTCTTGAGGCCCAAGAAAAGAATGCTTTAATTTAGGTATGCAACACAATTGGGGAGATTGGTATCTCCATTCAGATTTGATAGTAATAAAATTATATGGGTGCCCTATGGGATCCCACATTTTTCCAAGGTACATTCCTTTGAGACTTGCATATCTAAAGACAATTTGGTAGTTAAATGAAGCTAACAAGAGCCACCTAAAGGGATAAAAGAAGGGATCTTTATTTCCATTATCTACAACGTTTTTCAGATTTCACAATGACTAGATGGGTTTTAGGGCTCATTTATCCCATGCTCCAAACATATAAAATGTTCCAAGACAGCATAAGGATATTTGATCCAAAGGGTTTTATCAACCAAGTAAGAACAAGAATCAAGAGATCCTCGTTTGTACACCAAATTCTCTTTGGTGAAGATGGGATCAAGAATTTCCTCGCTGAAGAGGTGAATGAAAGAATAATGAAATGGATTACTCTTATAAATTATAAAATTAGAAGGCTAATGAAATATCCAATTATCTTGGAGCATATATAGAAATAATAGATCCTATTGCTAGGATAAAAAGGTATTGGATAATGTTGATAATTTGAGAGGGAAATCCATAATGGTTGAGGAAAGACCCTCTTACCAACCATAGGTTGATTCATCTATGTATGATATGATAGAAGAGGAAAGGGTCCATAAATAAAGGATCCATCCCCTCAAAAGCAACCACCTACAATAATCATACCTCCTTAAGAACCCCCTATTACATACACTACTCCACAAGAGCAACCTTAGAAGAAAAGGAGGCTTGACCAACCATCCTTGGTTGATTATCCTCTAGGTGTTAATGAAGAAGAGGGTATATAGGTCAATGAGGATGGGGTGAGTCAAGTAATGCCTTCTCCTCCAAGGGAGAATATGTCTGGAAAACCACAAGGTTGAATGGGCATAAATGTGGGAAGTGAAAAGGATGAGGCCAATGAAATTAGAGCCCTTGCCTATAGTCAAATCATCTTTGATGGTGAATTTGGTAAGTCTAAGGAATTCAAATAATTTATAATCAAAATAAGAAGAGAATAATTCCATGAAAACCTAAACAAGGAAAAAGGTGAAGTTCACCCCTCTAAGTATGAAGAAGTCACATAAAAGGTGTTGAAGGAAATTGAATTTGATGTTAAAGACATAACACCAGAGGAAGGGAGGAGGTTGGTGAGAGAAAGTGGATTGATGCTATTAATAGAATGGTATATTGCATCTACAATACCTTTGGACACCATTCAAATACAATTGAGGAAATATTTTCTTTTGATGAGCAGGTAGAGCAAGAATACTCTAGATTAGGTTTCAATCCTAAGTGGGAAACCTTAGCCATACGAGCTCCAACTCCAAACATTGAAAAGCCTCAAATGATAAAGGTTGTACTCAAGAGATAAAGGGGAGTTTGATTGTCAAAAGAGTATCAAACATCACAATTCCCCAAGCAGCTTCATTAGTTGTTCATATAGCTAAATTTAGTGAAGCAATTACCAAAAGACTACAAGAAGAATATGGTTGATTGTTGAAAGATCAAGTTAAGCTCAATGTAGAATACAATAAATTATAGATGCAAGAGCCATCATGATCACCACAACCAACAGGGACAGAAGTCATAAATTTTCCTACCTCGAGTTTCTCAATCACTCTAATACAATAAAAGGAAGACCTGACCACAAAGATAGAGAAGTTGGACAAGCGGGTAAAAAATGCTCAAGGGGAACAAAAAAGAAAAATAATAGCATAGTGGAGGGTGTGATAAAGTACATGGTTTTCAATATCCTTGGGAAATAAGACATCCATCAAGATTACTCAAATATTAATGATACTTATGAAAAAAATTCAAAGGATCAAGAGAAGTTTGGGAATATAATGAAAAAATAGACACCCAACATTGCTAGTCTACATGAAATATATAAAGGAGCAAGATTCGATGATGATATGCTTAATAAAATTATTCCTACATGGGATATGGCCAAATTGGTACAAGAAATGTAGGCATATATGACAAAATTGGTGCAAAAAATAAAGACTGAATTCAAGTCTTTTGAGTGTATTAGAGTAAAGTTCATCCCTAGTAGCCTAGATGGAATTGGAGAGCTCAAATATCTAGACTGGTAGAAGGAAGGCTTCAACACAATGGTCCCTACCCTTGCAACTTTGCTTTGTGAAAATGATGATGTGGACAAAAATTTACTTAATTCCACTATAGACAAGTTGGTTTCCTCATAGCAAGATTTAGATACTTTTTGCAAATAGAATAGAGCGCTTTTTGGATACAAAGTATCTTGAGTATAATTACAATGTTGAAAAATCACTTTCATTCTCATGGCCATTAGAAAGAACTTATGTAGGATGGGATGAAGATTATAAAAAATTGTAATGTATACATATCTAACATGTCATCAATTTCCTAATGTAGTATCCAACTTAGATGATGACATGGGTTTGTAGAGTACTCATTTGTCCACAAATATTTTTTGCAATTTTGGCTCTTTTTGTCTTTTGTGATGTAGTCACCATCACCTCTAGTAGTTTTCTAGAAGGTGTAATCTCAAGGTGGATGGAGAAGCTCAAAAAAATGACCATACACCTTCTCCATTTTTCCTTATCATTACAAAGTCGGGGAATATCTCCTTCAACAATTTCTACAACTATTTTATCTTTTAGTGAAGCTCTTTTTGTCTTTTACAAAGTAATTGTACCTTTTTTTTTCGATCTTAGGGACAATATTGTCAAATGAAAATGTGACATTTATCCATGGCTTCAAGCTTGTTGCTCCCTTGTTTCTATAAGAGGGGATATCAAGCTATTTTCACAGGATCTTGGATTTTTGTAAATAGGAGAAGTTTGTTTTAGGTCTGTTATTGTCCAGCCTAGCTCTTCCAGGGAAGAAATACAAATACAATTGTAATTTTTGTATATCAACACAAATTAAGAATATATGAACATATTGTGACAAAATCACAATAAATTGTCTCCAAATGTATATGTTACTATTCTTATGAATGAATATTGATCAAGGATCATTTTTGTTCATTGTTGCTTTTACTGCAAATGAACGTCTCCTATGTAGCCTGTATTCAAGTAATAGATTAAAATTATTGTGTCTAAAATATTGAGGGTTCTAATATATTCAAGGATTGCTAAGTATAATTGGTTGCAAATTTTAAAAGAATATCATTGTAAGGAAATAATATATGAGCTTTCATAGAATTTATTTTACTTTTTTGTTCAAAAGTTAATTGCATTTCTCTTTGACTCTATAACCTAGGTCTAAGGCACCACTCTAAGTATGAATACTAGTTACATGTCCATGGTCAATATTCTTCAAATTGATTTCCCATTTATTTTGTAATTTATTTCTTAAAGTTATTTCATGTTCTCAGAGCCAATAAATTAATAGCTTCCAAGAATCTAGCCAATTAGGTATATTCTATTTGTAAGTCTTGACATGTTTTATGAGATCATTTATGTTTAAACAATATCTTGGTATAAATAAAATATAAATCGATTTGATATTTTTAAGGATCATTCTCCTAGATCTTGCAAAACTTGAAGTACAAAGGAGAAAATTATAAAACCAATTTCTTGTTCATTGGCCAACCTCTTGAAAACTTTGAACATAAGAATTGACAATTATTTAGATAGTTTCAAGAATTAGTTGGGATTTAAAAAAAAACCGATGCAATAGTAGTCATTTATGTTAAAATGTTTCAATATGATAAATAGCTAGAATATCCATGTTTAGTCTTAGTTGCAGAATAATTCTCCACTAGGAATTTGCCTAACATTTAATCACAATATGTGCTCTTGATTATTTTGGGATTACATTGAATTGGGGATTACCCTAACATGAGGGATCTAACTAATGGTAAAAGGAGCCACTCGAGCCTTGGTAACATTAAAAACCCAATATTTTTAAAATAAAGAATGCCAAAAATGGGTTTCAATCTCATGTTTATTCACATCACATGGCAAGGATCAATGTTAGAATTTGTAGCTTACTGATAATGGGAGTTACCTGTATGATCCTTTCACACTTTGGAGTAACTTGTGTATGCAATTTTATACCATAATGTGAAAGCAACATCCCATTAGTAGAATTTTTGCACGTAGTTAGGTAAGGCAGGGAAAATCCTATCCTAGAGAAATTGACACAAGAATGAATTTAGTTGATTCAACAAGAATATATCAATTGAAATTAGAAAATAAAAGGTTGCATGAGCTCTATTTTTCATTTGCTAAGTTTATAAGCTATCAAGAAAACATTAAATATGCATTCCCTTCAAGAGTAACATTACTTATTTGAATGCTTTGATAAGGTGAAAGGATAGAACTACAAGATAAACTCATATATTCCAAATGAACCCTATTTTTTGGTTGCCAAACCTACAAACTCGATTTCTACCTATTGGTCTCTCCATCTCTCTGCATCTGTCTATATATTTTTGTCCCCATCTCTCTCTATCTCCCTCATCCCTCTTTGTATATCCATCTCTTTGTCAAGTCCTCTCTCTTTGTTCTTTATGTCTCACTCTATTTTTTCCTCTATCTCCTTACCCCTCTCTCTATTCCCCCCTTTATCTCTCCCTCCCTCTCCCTCTATTTCAAGAGTAACATGAGCTTGTTGGTAATGGAGTCTGATTATCTTCCTCATATAAAGGTTGTATTCCAGTCGTGTTTGGATCCCTCTAAGAGAATACATAGTTGATTTGAAGCTATCATTTCTTCATTCACACCTTTTTTGCACAAACAACATCATTTGCTAAATGACCCACCAATTGACCTCATGTACTCCATAAATGTATACAAAAAAATAGACCAAATTTTTCCTAATTGATCTTCCCCACCTCTTCAACATACCCATTACACACCAAGATGCTATTGCTAGTCTATAATCTATTAAGTGATTTCATATTCCATCATATTAGTAATATTTGAAAAATTCATTATTACTTTAAACCAACAAACATATTATATATCTCATTAGCACAATGAGTCACTTTTTTCCTAAATTTTTTAATCTAAAATAGATTATTTAACATTAGAAAAGACTATTATGATATTGCTATCAAGATTCAACCTTGTAGTTTTCGAGTCAAACTCATTGATCCTTGTTTCATGAGTAGTGGTTCACAAGGACCCATCTCTCATGATATGAATGGTCCACTTAGCACTCATTGCATCTAGGTGATGCTCACAAAGGTGAAGCACTAGGCCTTCCCGGAAGGTCACCCATCCCAGTATTACTCCAGCTCAAGCGTGCTTAACGGAGGAGTTTTCCCCAAGGTTAAGCCCACTTAGCTTGTAAACCCATTCGTAAAACCTTCAACAAGTGTTGTGCCTTATGAACCATTCATTATAGAGCCCCTTTATGTAATGTCCCCTATGTGACCCGACCATCTGGATCTGTAGATTAGCCTATGATAAGAGCATTTGTAGGCTAATGAAGTGTTTAGGGAGCTCAGTTGGTGGTATTTGCAGGACTTACTATTTTTAGTAAGTTAGTCAGGGTGATCTTTGGAGTTGGTTTTCATGGGTTCCATCTTTCATCAGGTTCATGTTCTTCTTTGTGGTCTCATGTACTTCCTTTGTGGTAGTATTTTGGGGCCTTTGGCCAAACTTACTATATTTAGTAAGTCAGTGGGATTAGGTGTTATGAGGATTCTCAGTATGGAACTTGGTGCGTCTAGGCGAGAGCTTTCCAACAAGCTATCATATGTGGTTTTCTGAGTCTGACTCATATATTATTTTAATACCTAAAGATAATATATTTAATTATAAAGTGACAATTAAATAAAATACTCATTAATAAAGTCACTTTATTATTTATTAAAGTTGTTTTGAAAAGTGGACTTCCTAGGCATTGGACGCCTCATGTAAGTACATGGGCCTTAAAAAATTTAATAGTAAAATGTCTTTTGGACTCTTTAGTCCCACATTGCTTGCACAAGTGAGTTCGACTAATGAAGGAGAGATTAAATCAACATGTTGGGACGCCATGAGGGTATGCTTGGATGAAGATACTTTGTGATGCTTGCAAATTGCATGGTTTTCTTGGCCTTTGAGGATGTCTACCATTAAGTGGTAAAAATATTCATGCCATTGGAAGACATGGTTTGGAGATTAACAATTTTTTAGTTCTGAAAGTTGAATTTCTAGCTACAGACAAGAGCTACATCAGTACTTATTCACAGATTTGAAAGGGTAATCGCAGGTGCTTGCATGAACCAGCTCTGGGCCAACAATTAGAGAGGATCCACTACAGATGATTGGTGAAGATATGATCTCCAACATTTTTTGTGCATATTTCCAGCAAGTTGTACATTCCAGACATGTCATACCATGCTACCTTGACTTGGGATTGATGGGAAGCTAGTTTGGATGCCTGAGAGTTCCATTTTTGTTGATAAGGAAGAGGGAATCATACATTATTTTGATAAACACTTCATTGTTGGAGTAAACTAATGATTTAATTTGTATTGAGATTTATTATTAATCAACAAGTTGTTTCTCTCAATGAAATTTGTATTTCAGAACTATTAAAGTGTTATGGTGTTGTTTATTTCCATTTAATTTATGTTTTCTATAAGTGCCTCATTAAACTCAAACACCATATCAGAATCATAAGGGATTGAAACTAAAATACCAAACAAAGGTATAAGGAGGTGCATGACAACTGTTTGAAAAATTACCCATAGTTGTGAGTAAAAAAACCAAGGGCAGATTAGGGGAATCCATTACAGTGGTATCAGAGCTTTAAGTCCTGCCATCCTATTGGGTTCAATTATGAGTATATTATGTTATGTCAAGTGATGATATACCACCTTTGACACATACTTATAACACAAGGAGAAATAGGGCATTGTTGCATATGAAACAAGAGGAACATATGGCTACAGGAGCATAGGATAATATAGGTGAACAACATAATAAATGAAACATGGGAGATAGGCATATTGGGGATCTTGGTGAAGAGATATTTCTACAGTTACTGGATACATTGGCATAGGGACAATGTTTAGCAAAGCAGAGGGCCTAAGAGTAGAGCCAACTACTTGAGTTAATGATGCAGATGATGACATGACAGATGGGTATTAATGTTAACATGGGAGGTGGAAATAATGAAAATGATGGAAAGAATGGGAACAATGGGTAGAATGGAAGCAATGGAGGTGGAAATACGGGAGATAAATTTGTACACAGGACCCAACCCACTAGAACTATGAGTTCTAGGCCAATGATACCTACCTTCCCACCTTGAGCACCTGCACAACCTGAGGTTGAACCACAAATCATAGATATACAAGATCAGCTCCAGAGAGACTGGGAGGTCGGAGGACCTAACTTTACAAAAACCATCACACTCAAGGATTATATTGATGTGAGGATGAGACATAGACCCCACACTGGTGATAGGAACTAGGATTATGAGCTAAGGAAGAAAGTGGGTAAGCTACAGTTGCCTTATTTTGATGCATCAGGGAAGATTATTGCACGAGCTTGGGTGGAGAAGGTCGATACCTACTTATAGCCAAATCATGTGCTCAAGGAAGAGGTTATTAAATATGCAACTATATATCTAGATGGAGTGGCTCACGAGTAGTGGCACCATGGCATGGTCACCATGGGTCATGCATAGATAACCTCTTATTTGGAGTTTATAGAGAGGTTGATACAGTGGTTTGACAGGAAGGACCCGAAGTTGAATTTTAAGGAGTTTGCATAAATCAAGCAATGGGGACCTTTGGAGGTTTACATTTTAGAGTTTCAGAAGCTTGCGCTGTTGGTGATAGATGTTTTTGAGTGTAGGATTTTGGTGTTATTCATGGATGGATTGGCAGATCCATTGCAAGGTTGGATTAAAGCTCTCAATCCACCCTCACTTCAGGGGGATATTAAGAAAGCAAAAGACATGGATTCTTCTTCTTCCTCTAGAATTAAATTTTAATCTAAGGGTTTTCCCTTGAAGAAAGATAAGGACAAGAAACCTTTTCATAGGGATAACCACCAATTGCAAGAGGACACCAAGAAGTTAGATAGTGACGCACTTAACGAGCTTAGAAAAAAATTGTGTTTTCATTGTAGAGAGCCTTGAGATTTAACCCATAAGTGTCCTCTTAAGGCTAAGGCCAAGCAGATGGAGTACTTCTAAGTAGAGGGGTCAGCAAGAGAGGATTCGGGGCAGTCCTCCAATTCAAAGGGTAGTGATAATGGGAAATCTTCAGATGAGGGAGCCAAGAGTGATGGCACCATTGCAAAGTTTTTCAACATTCAAAGAGTAGTCACTTTCAGGGTGAGAGGGATGTTGGATGGGCAACGATTTATTACACTCATCGATATCGGAGTGACACACAACTTCATTGATGAGAAGTTTGTTTCTCGCAGAGGTTTACCGACATAGCAGCATGAGGGATTTGGGGTTATGGTGGAAGATGGGTTTAAGATCACTTGCATGTAAAAAATATCTAACCTGAATATGTGCTTTGGAGACTATGAGATGACTGATGAATTCTTCATGGTTAATATTGGAGACACGAATATGGTGTTAGGGATGAACTGGATGAAGTCATTAGAGGATTTTACGTTCAATCTTCAGAAAATGGAAATGAGATTTGAAGCTAATGGGAAGACGATTGTTCTCAGGGGTTTGTCAGATGATTGGCCGAGATTTGTGTCAATTAAGAGGATGGAGAGATTAATTTTGTTGAATCTCTCTTGTGCTAATTTTTCCTTCATGACAATATGTGTTACTCTGGCATCTTGGTGGTTACTTACTCAGTTGATTTTATTTTTTGATTGGCATGTTTACTTCACTTTTGATACTATATGTGGTGGTACTGATCTCTTGACTCCATGTGTAGATCTCGGTTAAGGAATTCTAGTTACTGGTTCTTTGTTCAATTGATCAGGTGACATGTTTCTGGTTTAACAATTGTGTTTTAGTGATGCACTTAATTATATGACCTTGGCATGAATCAGTGTTCTACAAGTTGATATATTGTGGCTTGATCAGTCTCTTGCATCTTGAAATTGTTAATGGTTTATGAGATGGAGTTTTCTTTTCAGTTTTAAGAAAACCCTATAGGGTTTCCTTAATCAACTGATAATGGTTTATGGTATGTGGAATGGCATTGGATATTAATGAGGTGGCAATCAGCTTTGATATTATTTGATATCTTTTGGCATTGGAAATTAATTTTGGTACACTTTGGGAGTGCATATTATATTGCATTTGGGTCTATTGGTTGATATTTATTTGGGCCTCAAGGCCGACAACAAGTATAAAGGTATTGATTTTTTTCATGTCACATTGGATGTGACTTGGCCTTGATTACTAAGGAATATAATTTTCAAAGGCAATCGAATTTTGGTTATAATAATTCATGGCATCATTTGGTCGACATTTCATATAGTCAACAATTGTTAAATGGTAATGAGTTTGTTGACATGTTTTTGGACCGCTTTGACCGCAAACTTCAAAGGACATTATGAGTGTTTTGAATTATTGAGTTAGTCCTTTTGGACTTCAAAATCCATCAAATTTGCTAAAAGTCATCAGTTCGTATACGTGGTAAAGATTAGGGCAATTCTTTTATTTCTCTTGCTCGAGGGTCTCGAACCCTATTCTATCCGCCACCATGGAATCATGCTCATAGACGTTTCACTGTGTTACCTGTTGGTATTCTGCAATTCTTGGACAACGTATGGGGAAGCTTGAAAGACCATCACCATGGTCAATTCATTTGTCAGTTTCTTGCCATTGGGTAAGAGCTCGAATAAGGGAGAAGCTCGGGCTACTAAGCTACTTTGTAGAAATAGTAAAATTGGTACATGCAACATCTATTTCGATATTCTCAGGTATTCAGTCTTTCAATTCATTTGCAGAACCATTACTTCTAAATGGAAGGTGGAAAATTGGTCAAATCTTTTCTTGGTTAGAACTAAAAATATTGCACATAATGTTAACTGCATTTTACAATAGATTTACCATATCAGTTTTATGTAACAATGGTATTTGTTTGGGGGAAATCATGATGACTTTGAATTTGTTTAGTCTCTTACCTGGATTCCTTCATAACTGTTATTGGATGCATCATTTTGTAGTTTCGATTACATTGCATTGGAGTTTTTGGTTCCATTGTTGTTGCAATTAGTTTTTCAAGGGTTTTGTTCATGAATTTCATACATGCTTTAATGGTTTTTGGACAAACACTGCTTGTGCAGGCTGCTTGAGAGGATAGGTTTCAGTCTGCTTTCTAAATCTGCATGTTGCTTGGGTATTCATGTCAGAAGAATTTCTTCATGTTGATCTTTTCCACCGAAACAATGCAACATTTGGCACTGTTGCTCGACAGAAGATTGGTAACCTGATAATCATCTTTGTTTTATTCTTTGAAATTAAAAAAAAGGACAATTGTTGTAAGTTTCCCTTGATTGTAATATTGAAATCTGTAAAAAGATGAAAATAGAGAGATTAGGGTTTTAACATGACTGAAAAGCAAAAACAAAAGGTATAGCAGTGCTGGACTAAAAATTGTATGAGATATAGGGAAAATTACTTTTTCTGTAAAAATAAATAGGGAAAACAGTGTGTTAACTAATTTTTGAACAATATCATGGAAAATATATGAAATAGTTTGAGAGAAAATAAAGTGTAAGAATACATCACTGAGAATACAATTTTGTGATGAGAAGTTGTATTGAGATTGTAATTGAAAAAATTAATGAGATTTTCCTCAAGCTGTCTTAAGACTTGATAATGGGTGGAACTCTAAAGATTCATTCTTGACTTTTGAGAATTCTACACATTGTCTGTCAAGAGGCACTTGATAGAAATCAGGGAAACAAAGAGATCCTTTGTATCATTGTATGTTCTATTGGAAAATAAAAAATGGGTTGGTGCTCCTTGAGATTGGTGTCTCTAAAAAGAGGGGTTGGTGCTCCTTGAGTTGGTGTTCAAAAATCAACCATGAGGCATTGTCAAAATGATTATTGAAATGAAAGCTTGAAAAAGGCACCAGGTTAAGGAGTGGTTTTTCTACCCCAGGAGGGTTTTCCACTCAACATATCTTGTGTCTATTTGAGTATCTGTGGTTCATTTGATTCAGTGCTTTAATGCTTCAAATTGCTATGTTTCACTATTCTCATTTCAGTTTATGTGATTGCATTCAATACGGGAATGAGTTTATCATTGATAAATGAGAGCATAATTCTTGTTTATTTCAGTTTCAGTTAAATTTGGTAAAGAAGTTAATAAGACTGATTCACCCCCCCTTTCAATGTCTTTTCACTCCAACAATTGGTATCAGAGCCTAGGGTCCTTTGGTAGGTCTTTCCAACCTAGGATTGATTTTGGCCTTGGATTCTATTCAAAACATCTCAAGCTCATGAAGGAACTTCCATGACTAGAGCTCCATTATTTGATGGAACTGATTATGTTTTCTGGAAAATCAGAATGGAGACTTATTTAACTTCTATTGACCTCAATGTCTGGAGCATAGTATTGACTGGGTACACTATACCAGTTACTCTGCCTACTAATTTTGATGAAAAGAAAAGATATGAAACCAATGCAAGAGAAAAACATGCTCTTATGTGTGCACTGACTAAAGATGTCTTCATTAAAGTCATGCACTGCAACTCTGCTAGGGAAATATGGACTAAACTTGAAACTATCTATTAAGGGAATGAAAAAGTAAAACAGTCTAAATTCCTCACTCTAAAACACTAGTTTAAAGAGATAAAAATGAGGGACGATGAAAAATTAGTTGATTACTTTTTGAGAATTGATGAAATTGTCAATGCCATGAAGGGTCTGGGAGAAGAAGTTAAGGAATTTGATGTTGTAACTAAGGTCATCAGAACCTTACCAACAAAATTTGAAGCTAAGATTTCTACTCTAGAAGAGAAGAAACATTTTACCTAGCTTACCCTTGATAGCCTACAAGGCACTCTGACTGCCTATGAAATGAGGATTAGTAAAAACAACACCTCTGCAAAAGAAACAACATTTAATGTTGAAAGGAAAGAAAGGGATGAGCTCACTGAATCAAATTTTTCTGATTCTAAAGAATCCCACTTTGTGAGGAAACTTAAAAAGGGTTTTGGAAAGTATAAGGGAAAACTTCCCTTTAAATGCTTTAACTGTGGCAAAATAGGCCACTTTTTTGCAAAGTGCCCCTATGCTGACACAAATAGTGATAACGAAAAATCTAAAAAACTGGCCAAGAAAAAGGCTTATAAACCCAAACAAAAATTCAATTTCAAAAAGAAGAAAAGCCTGTTCAGCAAAAATGAAACAGACTCTGAATCTGAAGATTCTTTAGAAGAAGAGGATGAAAATCTATTCATGGCTGAAATCATTTAGCAAGATGAAACTAACAACAATGATGCGGAAGATGGTGAAGTGGATTATGAAGGGGAACTGAAATATGCTCTAAAAGAGTTAAGGAAACTTAAAAAACAAATGTGCGCTCAAGAACAAAATACTGCTCAAGATATTTCACAAGAGCAACTCATAAATCTTGAGATAGTCTCATTAAAAACTCAGCTTGAAGAATCCAAGAGAGTTGAAGATTTTCTTCGTATTCACATAAGCTTTAAAGACCAAGAAATTCAAAAAATTGAACATGAGATTGTAGATCTCAGAAAGACTATTGAGAAATATGAGAGCACTCTTAAACTGAATGACATGCTGAGTAAACATAAACTGAACAAGGACAAAATTGGTATTAGTTTTGTGAAAGGTGAATGTTCAAATGATAGTGCGAAGAATAATGTTGTTGCTAGAAGAAAAAATACTGAACCCAAACATCCTGATAAGGATCATGTTCATCCTTTTAAGAGCAACAAAATGGCTTGTAATTCCAACCCTTTCTTTTATGGGTATTGTTACTTCTGCAACAAATTTGGTCACAAGGTGAACTCTTACAAATTTATAAATCCTAAAACTCCTAGATTTGGTTTTAGGCATAATCATGGCTTTGCAAGACAGATTATATGTTTCACATGCAAGTCTTTGGGTCATTCTGCCAAGCAATGTAATGTTGATTAGCAGAATAAACAACATAAATCTATAAAGTTTTGGAAACCCAAAGCTGTCAACAACATAGAACAGACTATGTTAATTCAAACTGCCTTCCACTCCAAGAAAAAGGACTTATGGGTCCTGGACAATGGTTGTTCAAACCACATGACAGGTGACAGAAAATTTTACTAATCTAGAAGATTATGTAGGTGGATATGTGAAGTTTGGAGACAACTCTGGAATTTAAATCAAAGGTAGAGGTTCTCTTTTTCTTAATGAAGACACTCCTATTTACAATGTGTATTATGTAGAAGGATTAAAACATAACCTTTTGAGTGTTAGTCAAATCTATGATAGTGGCTATCAAGTCCTGTTCACTTCACAGGGGTGTGAAATCAAAAATAAGTTTGGAAAAGCTATTGTTGTTGGAAGAAGGACTAAGGGTAATGTCTACAATTTACTTGACACTTCTAGAAATGAAAACAATCAAGGTATGTGCTTAATGAGTCATGTTGAAGAAATTTGGTTGTGGCACAAGAGACTAGGTCATATTAATTTTTACAATATGGTTAGAATTAGTAAAAATCAAAATGTAAGGGGTCTGCCTATTCTGAGTAAGCTTGATAATGTTGTCTGTAAAGAATGTCTCAAAGGAAAGCAAACTAATTTAAGCTTTAAATCCAAGGAACATTCCTCTACTAGACCTCTGCAAATTGTTCATACTGACTTATGTGGTCCTACAAGGACTAGAGCCATCAATGGTGAGAAATATTTCATGTTATTTGTTGATGACTACTCTCGTATGGTATGGGTTACCTTTCTCAAGAATAAATCAAAAGCTTTTGAACGTTTTAAAGTTTTTAGAAAAATGGTAGAAAGAGAGTCAGATTTAAAATTGAAATGTCTAAGATCTGACAAAGGTGGTGAATTCACCTCACAAGAATTCATTGAGTACTGTGAAAGACATGGCATAAAAAGACAGTATGTTGCTGCCATAACACCTCAACAGAATGGAGTAGTTGAGAGAAAGAACAAGACTGTAAAAGAGATGGCAAGGACTATGCTGAATGAAAATCTGCCAAACATGTATTGGAAAGAAGTTGTTCATACAACTGTCTACATTTTGAATAGATCCCAAATCATAATGAAATCAAATTTCACTCCATATGAATTGTGGTATGGTAAATCTGCCTCAATTAAATATTTCATAATATTTGGTTACAAATGTGTTATCAAGAGAGACGATGATAACTTAGGCAGTTTTCAATCTAAGACAGATGAAGGTATCTTTTTAGGATACTTTACTCACATCAAATCCTATAAATGCTTTAACAATAGGCTGAATAGAATTGTTGAATCTGTTAATGTCAAATTTGATGAAAATCTGCTTTTAGATGTTGAACCTATGCAAGATGATGATGAGGAAGAACTTAAACTTGATACAAATTTTGAAGGCTTTGAAATTGCAAAGCTTGAAATAAAATTAGCAAGTTCTAAACTAGCTAAAGAAAAATTTGAAGATGCTGAAACCAGCTTTGAAAAATGTGTAACTAAAACTCCTTCAAAATATCTTACTAGAAATCATCCTAAAGATTTGATTATAGGAGATATATCTGCAGGAGTTCAAACAAGAAAAAGACTAGTTAACTGTGATGAAAAAGCTCACATAGTTGAGCTTATTGCTTTTTGTTTAATCACTCAGTTTGAGGCAAAAAAAATTGATGAAGCTCTAACTGATGAATGTTAGCTTAATGCAATGCAAGATGAAATTGAGAAAAATCAGACTTGGGAGCTATTCCCAAGACCAGATGAAAAAAATTTCATAAGATGTAAATGGATTTTCAGAAACAAACATGATGAAAATGGCCATGTTGTTCGCAACAAGGCTAGACATGTCTGCAAAGGATATGCTCAGCAAGAAGGTATTGACTTCGGTGAAACCTTTGCACCAATTGCTAGACTTGAATCAATTAGAATTTTCGTGGCATATTTTGTGTTCAAAAACTTTACTATATATCAAATGGATGTAAAAATTGCCTTTCTGAATGGGTATTTAGATGACGTTTACATAGAACAACCTGAAGGGTTTACTTGTAAAATCAAACCCAATCATGTCTATAGGCTGAAAAAGGCTCTATATGACCTAAAACAAGTTCCTAGAGCTTGGTACTTCAGATTGGACAGTCACTTACTATCAAAAGGTTTCATTAGAGGAGGAGTAGACAACAATCTTTATGTTAAAATTGAAGGGTCTGATATTCTAGTTGTTGAAATTTATGTTGATGATACTATCTTTGGCTACAACAACATTGCTTTGAGTCCAAAAAATTTACAGATTATGGAAT
>CM021106.1:583905091-583926830 GCA_007115665.2 Sequoiadendron giganteum | reverse complement strand
GTTGTTAGAAGGATTCTTAAATATGTTCAAGGCACTATTGATTATGGACTCTGGTATCCCAAAAACAATGATTTTTCATTAGTGGCATATACTAATTCTAACTGGGCTGGTTGTCTGGATGATAGGAAAAGCACCAGTGGTGCTACTTTCTTTCTTGGTGATCGATTAGTGGCTTGGCAAAACAAAAAACAAGAATCTGTCTCACTCTCTATTGCTGAAGCAAAATATATTGCTACTACTTCTTGTTGTACTCAAGTAATCTGGATGTCACAGACATTATCTGACATGGGTATTGAAATCCCTAAACATGTTTCTATTTTGTGTGATAATACTAGTGCAATCAATATCTCAAAAAATCCTGTAATGCACTCTCACACTAAACACATCGCTATTAAGTTTAATTTTCTTTGTGAAAAGGTGTTGGCTAATGAGGTTTATGTGCAATATGTTCCTACAAAAGCACAAGTTGCTGACATTTTTACAAAATCGTTGGCTAAAGATGTTTTTCAAAGACTTAGGTCTAGGTTGGGAATTGTCTCTCAATCTCTGTTATCTTAAACAGACTATCTTGGTGATAGGAGGAGTTGGTTAGCTCTTCCTGCAACTCATACTTTGTTGCTCAAATGTTACATCTGCAGCTTCATGGAATTTCACTGTTAATTTTGGTTTATCTTTGTTGACTTCTCTTTATCCTTGTGACAAAAAGGGGGAGAATTATGAGCATTCGGATCCAATACTCTATTTTGGCTTGGTGGCTCAGTTTTTTCCATCAAGGACAAAGGAGGACTTTGTTGAATCTCTCTTGTGCTAATTTGTCCTTGATGACAATATGTGTTACTCTGGCATCTTGGTGGTTACTTACTTAGTTGATCTACTTTTCTGATTGGCATATTTACTTCACTTTTGATACTATATGTGGTGGCACTGATCTCTTGACTCCATGTGCAGATCTCGATTAAGGAATTTTGGTTACTAGTTCTTTGTTCAATTGATCAGGTGACATGTTTCTAGTTTAATAGTTGTGTTTCAGTGATGCACTTAATTATATTACCTTGGCATGAATTAGTGTTCTACAAGTTGATATATTGTGGCTTGATCAGTCTCTTGCATCTTGAAATTGTTAATGGTTTATGAGATGCAGTTTGCTTTTCAATTTTAAGAAAACCCTATCGGGTTTCCTTAATCAACTGATAATGGTTTATGGTATGTGGAATGGCATTGAATATTAATGAGGTGGCAATCAACTTTGATATTATTTGATATCTTTTGGCATTGGAAATTAAGTTTGGTACACTATGGGAGTGCATATTATATTGCATTCGGGTCTATTGGTTAATATTTATTTGAGCCTCAAGGCCGACAACAAGTATAAAGGTATTGATTTTTTTCATGTCACATTGGATGTGACTTGGCCTTGATTACTTAGGAATATAATTGTCAAAGGCAATCGACTTTTGGTTATAATAATTCATGGCATCATTTGGTCGACATTTCATATAGTCAACGATTGTTAAATGGTAATGAGTTTGTTAGCATGTTTTTGGACTACTTTGGTCGTGGACTTCAAAGGACATTATAAGTGTTTTGAATTATTGAGTTAAACCTTTCAGACTTCAAAATCCATCAAATTTGCTAAAATTCATCAGTTGGTATGTGTGGTAAAGATTAGGGCAAATATTTTTTTTTTCTTGCTCCAAGGTCTCAAACCCTATTCTGGTCGCCACCATGGAATCATGTTCACAGCCGTTTCATTGTGTTATCTGCTAACATTCTGCAATTCTTGGACAATGTATGGGAAGCTTGAAAGACCATCACCATGGTCGATTCATTTGTCAGTTTCCTACCATCGAGTAAGAGCTCAAATAAGGGAGAAGCTCGGGTTGCTAAGCTACTTTGCAGGTCTGGTAAAATTGCTACATGCAACATCTATTTCGATATTCTTAGGTATTTAGTCTTTCAATTAATTTGCAAAACCGTCACTTCTAAATGGAAGGTGGAAAATTGGTTAAATCTTTTCTTGGTCAGAACTAAAAAGATTGCACATAATGTTAACTGCATTTTACAATAGATTTACCATATCAGTTTTATGTAACAGTGGTATTTGTTTGGGGGAAACCATGATGACTTTGAATATGTTCAGTCTCTTACCTAGATTCCTTCATAACTGTTATTGGATGCATCATTTTGTAGTTTCGGTTACATTGCATTGGATTTTTTGGTTCCACTGTTGTTACAGTTAGTTTTTTGAGGGTATTGTTCATGAATTTCATACATGCTTTAATGGTTTTTGGACAAGGACTGCTTGTGCAGGCTGCTTGAGAGGACAGGTTTCAATCTACTTTGTAAATCTGCATGTTGCTTGGGTATTCCTGTTAGAATAATTTCTTCATGTTGATCTTTTCCACAAGAACAATGCAACATCTGGCAATCTTGCTCGACAGAAGATTGGTAACCTGATAATCATCTTTGTTTTATTCTTTCAAAAAAAAATGACAACTATTGTAAGTTTCCCTTGATTGTAATGTTGAAATCTGTAAAAAGATGAAAATAGAGAGATTACGGTTTTAACATGACTGAAAAGCAAAAACAAAAAGGTATAGTAGTGTTGGACTAAAAATTGTACGAGATATAGGGAAAATTACTTTTTGCTATAAAAATAAATAGGTAAAACAGTGTGTTAATTGTTTTTTAAACAGTATCATGGAAAATATCTGAAATAGTGTGAGAGAAAATAAAGTGTAAGAATACATCATTGAGAATACAATTTTGTGATGAGAAGTTGTATTAAGATTGTAATTGAAAAACTTAATGAGATTTTCCTCAAGTTGTCTTAAGGCTTGATAATGGGTGGAACTCTGAAGAGTCATTCTTGACTTTTGAGAATTCTACACATTGTTTGTCAAGAGGCACTTGACAGAAATCAGGGAAACAAAGAGATCCTCTGTATCATTGTATGTTCTATTGGAAAACAAAAAAGGGGTTGGTGCTCCTTGAGATTGGTGTCTCTAAAAAGAGGGGTTGGTGCTCCTTGAGATTGGTGTCTCTAAAAAGAAGGGTTGGTGCTCAGAAATTAGCCATGAGGCATTGTCAAAATGATTATTGAAATGAAAGCCTAAAAAAGGCAACAGGTTAAGGAGTGGTTTTTCTACCCCAGGAGGGTTTTCCACTCAACATATCTTGTGTCTATTTGAGTATCTGTGGTTCATTTGATTCAGTACTTTAATGCTTTAAATTGCTATGTTTCACTATTCTCATTTCAGTTTATGTGATTGTATTCAATACATGAATGAGTTTATCATTGATAAATGAGAGCGTACTTTTGGTTTATTTCAGTTTCAGTTAAATTTGGTAAAGAAGTTAATAAAATTGATTCACACCCCTCTCTCAGTGTCTTTTCACTCCAACAAATTTAGCATGACCAGGTCTAGTGGGCAGCAAAGATTCTAGTGATGCCAGAGGTCACAAAGCAACAAAAGCAAGAATACCCTCTGGATGTTCAAACATTGATGACCAAACACACCGAGGTGTTTGGTGACATACCTCCAGGTCGACCTCCTAATAGGGGGATAGAGCATGTGATCGAGCTCGAGGAGGGGGAAAAACCGGTTATCATCACTCCATATCAACAACCCAAGAGGTATAAAGATGAGATCGAGAAAGCTATTAAGGGTCTTTTCAAGTTGGGTCACATTAGGCCCAGTAAGAGTTTGTTTGCTTCTTAAGTTGTCTTGGTGAAGAAGAAGGATGAAATACTCAGGATGTGCATTGATTATAGGGAATTGAATAAGAAGACAATTAAGAACCGGTATTTGATTCCTTGTATCGATGAGCTTATTGACGAGCTGCATGGAGCCTGCTACTTCTCCAAGATAGATTTGAGATTCAGGTACCATCAGATTCAAGTCAGAGAGGAGGAGTGGAGAAGACAACATTCAAATGCCATTATGGGCATTTTGAGTTTCTATTCACGCCTTTCGGTTTGACTAATGCATCAACCACTTTTCAGTCTTACATGAACAAGGTATTCAGACAACAATTGAGGAGATTTGTATTGATCTTCTTGGATGATATATTGATCTATAACAGGACGTTGGAGGAGCACCTGAAGCACATAGATATCGTGTTGAGCATTCTTGAGCAAGAGTCCCTATATGCCAAGATGACCAAGTGTGAGTTTGGGATGAATGAGTTGTTGTATTTAGGACACATCATCAGTGCAGAGGGTGTTCGGGTTGATCTAGACAAGATCCGGGTGATAGTAGATTGGCCGCCATCAAGGAATACCTCTCAGCTCAAGGGATTTCTTGGTCTTTGTGGGTTTTACCGCCATTTTGTGAGGGGATTTTCTCAGTTAGCTGCCCCCTTACAGATTTGACTCAAAATGATGGATTTGAATGGTCTGAGAGGGCTCAACAAAGATTTGACAAGTTCAAGGAATTGATGAGCACTTGCCCAGTTTTGGCCATTCTGGATTTCAGCAAGCCTTTTGAGTTACAGTGTGATGCCTTAGGGGAAGGCATTGGTGTAGTTTTGATGCAGGACAAACACCCCATTGCATATGAGAGCAAGAAGTTGAGGGGTGTTGAGAAGAGATACAACATCTATGACAAGGAGATGTTAGGAATTATGCACATGCTAGCTAAGTTTAGGCAGTATTTGGTGGGCACTAAGTTCATTGTTAAAACAAACCATAATAGCTTGAAACATTTCCTTGGACAAAAGGACCTGAATGATAGGCAGTCGAAGTGGGTCAGCAAACTTCAAGCCTACAACTTTGACATAGTTTATGTCAAAGGGAAGAAGAACATTGTTGATGATGCTTTGTCCAAGAGACCCCATTTATGTGTTGTGGGAAAAGTGACATATGATTGGAGACAACTCATTTCAATAGAATATGCCAAGGATAAGTGGGCTTCTGGGATTATAAATGACACTATCAGAGATGACAGGTACACCGTTGTAAATGACTTGATCATTTACAAAGAAAGGATCTTCTTGGTGCCAAATTCTACTATGAAGCAAAAAATCTTGAGGGCTTTCCATGACTCCCTGATGGCAAGGCATCTAGGTTATTTTAAGACATATCAGCAGGTGAGAGAGCATTTTACTTGGAAGGGTCTCAAGGCAGAGGTATTGCGGTTTTTGAGGGAGTGTCCAATGTGCCAACAAAATAAGTATGAGCACTCCTTCCCAGGTGGTTTATTGCAGCCACTACCCATTCTAGATAGGAAGTGGGATAACATATCAATGGATTTCATCACAGGCCTTCCTAAGGCTCAGGGCAGGGATTGTATTTATGTAGTGGTGGATAGGTTGACAAAATTTGCACATTTCTTCACCATTTCATCTACTTATTCAACAACTCAGATAATAGAGTTGTTTTTCTGAGTGGTATTTAGATTACATGGGTTGCCAAGGAGCATTGTCAGTGACAGAGACAACAGGTTTATGAGCAATTTCTGGCAGGAGCTCTTCAGGTTATGTGGAACAGAGCTCACTCTGAGCACCAGTTATCACCCATAGACAGATGGGCAGACTAAGATCATGAATAAGTGGGTTGAGGGATACCTCTGTAACTATATCTCAGGGCAGCATAAGGCATGGGTAAAGTGGCTACACCTAGGAGAATATTGCTACAATACTTCATACCACATGTCTATTCAAATGTCCCCATTTATGGATCTATATGGATATGAAACTCCGAGCTTCTTGGATTTTCTCTTCGATGATAGCAAAGTACCGAAGGCCAAGGACCTGTTATGGGAAAGCCAAGACATTACGAGGTCATTGAAGGAGAATATGTAGAAGGCTCAAAACCAACAAAAGCAGTATGTCAATCAACACAAGATAGATGTATCATTTGAGGTAGGAGAGATGGTATACCTCATGTTGCAGCCTCACAGACAATCTTTTCTCAAGAGGAGTGGTGCACATAAGTTGAAGCCATGATATTATGGACCTTTTCGGGTAATCAGGAGAATTAGGGAAGTGGCCTATGAATTGGAGTTGCTTGCTGACAATAGAGTGCATAATGTCTTCCATGTGTCATGCCTCAAGAAGGCTTTGGGTCACAATGTGGTGCCTTTAGTAGATTTGCCACCTCTTGATGATGATGGGAAGCTTATTTTGGTACCTGAAGCTATTCTTGACACCAGGGAACACATGCTTCGTAGAAGGACTATCAAAGAATACTCGGTGAAATGGAGGAACCTGCTGATTGAGGATGCTACTTGGGAGGGATAATACATCTTGTAGCATTTGGAGTTGAGATTGCTTGAGGACAAGCAATTTCAAGGGGGGTGAACTATAATGTCCCCTATGTGATCAGACCATTTGGATCTGTAGATTAGCCTATGACAGGAGCTTTTGTAGGCTAATGAAGTGTTTAGGGAGCTTAGTTGGTGGTATTTGCAGGACTTACTATTTTTAGTAAGTCAGTTAGGGTGATCTTTGGAGTTGGTTTTCATGGGTTCCAGCTTTCATCAGGTTCATGTTCTTCTCTGTGGTCTCTTGTACTTCTTTTGTGGTAGTATTTTAGGGCCTTTGGCCAAACTTACTATATTTAGTAAGTCGGTGGGATCAGGTGTTATGAGGATTCTTAGTATGGGATTCAGTGCATCTAGGTGAGAGCTTTCCAACGAGCTATCATATGTGATTTTTTGAGTCCGACCCATATATTATTTTAATAGCTGAAGATAATATATTTTATTATAAAGTGACAATTAAATAAAAGACTCGTTAATAAAGTCACTTTATTATTAAAGTTGTTTTGAAAAGTGGGCTTCCTAGGCATTTGATGCCCCATGTAAGTACATGGGCCTTAAAATGTCTTTTGGACTCTTTAGTCCCACATTGCTTGCACAAGTGAGTTCAACCCATGAAGGAGAGATTAAATCAACATGTTGGGATGCCATGAGGGTATGCTTGGATGGAGATACTTTGTGATGCTTGCAAATTGCAGGGTTTTCTTGGCCTTTGAGGACGTCTACCCTCAAGTGGTAACAATCTTCATGCCATTGGAAGACATGGTTTGGAGATTAACAAATTTTCAGGTCTGAAAGTTGAATTTCTAGCTACAGGCAAGAGCTACATCAATACTTATTCACAAATTTGAAGGGGTAATCGCAGGTGCTTGCATGAACCAGCTTTGAGGCAACAATTAGAGAGGATCTACTACATATTACAGGTGAAGATATGATCTCCAACAACTGCTGTGCATATTTCCAGCAAGCTATACATTATAGACAAGTCGTACCATGCTACCTTGACTTGGAATTGATGGGAAACTAGTTTGGACGCCTGAGAGTGCCATTGTTGTTGATAAGGAAGAGGGAATCATACATTATGTTGATAAATACTTCATTGTTGGAATAAAATAGTGAGTTAATTTGTACTGAGATTTGTTATTAATCAACAAGTTGTTTCTCTCAATGAAATTCATATTTCAGTACCGTTAATGTGTTATGTTGTTGTCTATTTCCATTTAATTTCAGTTTTCTATAAGTGCCTCATTAAACTCAAACACCATATCAAAATCATAAGGGATTGGAACTAAAACATCAAACGAAGGTATAAGGAGGTGCATGACAACTGTTTGAAAAATTACCCACAACTGTGAGTAAAAAAAAACCAAGGGCAGATTAGGGGAATCCATTACACTTTAGCTGATCAATTGATAAGTAGGAGGTTTTTTCCACAACGTGTCAAATAATGATATTGCTATTAGGATTCAACTGTGTAGTTTTCGAGTCAAATTCATTGACCCATGTTTCATGAGTAGTGGTTCACAAGAACCCATCTAAGTGGGCTTGCAAGTGTGTCAAATGGGGTTGCAAGCTAAGTGGGCTTAACATTGGGGAAAACTCCATGGTTAAGTGTATTTGACTTGGTGTAGTATTGGGATGGTGACCTCCCAGGAAGGCCCAGTGCTTCACCTCTGTGAGCATCACCTAGATGCAATGAGTACTAAGTGGACCATTCATATCATGAGAGATGGGTTCTTGTGAACCACTACTCATGAAACATGAGTCAATGAGTTTGACTCAAAAACTACACGGTTGAATCCTAATAGCAATATCATAATTTGACATGCTCTAGAAAATACCTCCTACATTAGAAAAGACTCTTTAATTTTCAAAATTGTCTTATTATATTAAAAAAATCATTCTTTTAAATAAAAGAAAATTACTTTGGAGATGTTTGCCACGTGTGTATCTTCCTTATCGAGAAACTTAATGCCGGTGTAGGTGCTAGCAGTAAAAATTTTCCTTTTCCAAAAGTGGGGACATAAATAACCCATCAAACTACCGCACTATTATGATTAATCCACTTCTTGGAAAACTTTTCAGAAGCATGATTGAACGCAAAATTAGTTGTTGGGCCGAGAAAGAGGGCAAAAGAGCAGAGGGGCGGGCTGGTTTTAGACTGAAACACTCCACTATTGATCATGGCATCACTCTCAGATTTTTGATCGAAAAAATATGGAACGTGTAAGGGGAGGAGGCCTTTTGTTGCTTTGTTGACTTAAAAAAAGCCTTTGACACTGTGCCACGAGACAAGTTGTGGATTAGAATGGAGGAACTGGGAGTTCTGAAGGTGCTTAGGGTGGCTGTTCATAGGCTATATGAACAGGTCAGAGCTAAAATCAGAACAAACGAAGGTATGTCCTAATGCTTTAGCAGTGACATTGGGGTCAAGCAAGGGTGCCCGCTTTCCCCAATGCTATTTGGGCTTTACATTGACAAGTTGGAAGAGTGACTAGACAATGGGGATGGGGAAGGTATTCAATTGGTCAATTATGTTATAAAATTGCTCTTGTATGCCGATGATCTTATTCCGATCGCTAAATCAACACATAAACTCAGAAAACATTTGAAAGCTCTTGAATCCTTTTGTCAAAAAGTTGGGATGCAAGTGAACACTAGTAAAACTAAAATAATGATCTTCTCTTTACAAAGGAAAAAACAACAAATTAGCTTTATCTTCGAAGGCAATCCATTGGAAATTGTTGATGAATACAAATACCTGGGGCTAGACTTTCACCACAAGCTCAGTTGGGAAACTTGTAGAGCAAAAAGGATCCAAGGAGGTTGGAAAGCGCTTTACTCTCTACATAACAGATGTAGAAATGTTGAACTATGGGATTGGAAAACCAAGATGACGTTGTTTGGATTACTTGTGGCCCCGGTGATTTTATATGTGTGTGAAATTTGGGGCAGCAACATGTTAGATCAGAAATGGAGGCAAGTGGAAAGAATTCAAAAACATCTAATTGTTAGCAGCCTTAAGCTCAAAACTGCAATACCTTATGAGATTTTATTAGTGGAGACAGGCACCTTCCCCTTGGAGGCTTTCACGATGATCAGGTCACTAAGTTACCTGCAAAAGGTGCAAAACATGGAGAACCACCGTTGGCCTAAATTGATTGTAGAAGAAAAGCTGGATAGAAGAAAAAATACCTGGATGAAACAAAACAAAAAGTGGATGGAAAAGTGGGGTGTGAAAATGCAAGATTGTCCAAGTACAAATGAAGAAATAAAAAAAATATGTGAAGTAAAAATTCAAAAATGCTATATGGACAAAACAATCAGGACAAAAGAAAGACTACTATATCAAAGAATTTAACCCCAAGGGGGACCATGAAGAAAAGGCCTATATAGGAGGGAATATTAAATGGAGAGCAAAGATGTTGATAGCTCAGCGTCGGACTAGCTCACATCGTCTTAGATGTGAAACGGGCAGATGGTTGGTTCCTAAAGAAGAATGGGAAGAAATAATATGTCGATTTTGCGATATGAGATTGGTGGAGACCGAATGGCATTTTGTTATGGAGTGCTCAGCGAATAATGATATTCGGGCCAGCTATGCGGACACCTTACAAGTTGATAATTTAAATACCTTGTTTGAGGAGGAAAGGTTGACCAAATCAGCAAATTACATCATCAAAATTCACCGGCGTAGGATTAACCTCGAGCGAAGAACTCAAATTGCTTAGGGTCCCCCTTTTTGGTGACGGTCTTGTGCTGTTCCCATAGATTGTTGTGCCCTGTGGACGTAATTAAAATCTTTCATTTCATTTTCATTTCATTTTCATTTCAAACGTCTTCAAGAGTCGTCTATATTTTTATTTTACTTCAAAAAGCATTGCGAGGGAAGAATTTCAAGACATAGGCGATCAGAGTTTTAAATTGCGAAGTTGTACACCATTATTACAAAACTGAATTTCAATCATCAAAGGAAGCAGTTTATATATTTAGGATCAGATTTTATTCTGCTATATACTAAAACCTGCACACGACCCACTTCTCTTTCGTGCTCAGACCAGGATAATCGTGATATTATGGTAATCTGTTATACATTTCGAAAATCAGTTTAATCTTCTTAATCGCCAATTTTACTCTAATTTTTACATATTGCTGGTTTGACGTTTCATAAAACAGGATCGGCAGGGGCGTAGCGAAAGTGAAGATCAAAGGGAACCAGTGCAGAACAGTGATGATCTAACCGCTTTTGTAAGTTAGTTGAATTTAAAATTAATTATGTTTGAAACCCATCACAGTTAAAGGTTAGAAATCTCTGTTATAAGTCTCGTAAAATCCAAGGAAAAAAGAACAAATGCACCATAATTTATCTATGTTGGGAAAAACTGGAAAAAGAACCCAACACTTCATTCTATTGGGTGATATCTTTCAAGAGGGAACTGCATTTTGGGATTTGTTTTTGCATAATTGTTTTCTTTAAGCATCGCAAGACCCACTTTAAGAACAAGGTTTTAGAATATTCTCGTCACTTTCAATAATTTTTCTTTCTAATTTGTTATTTTTATCGAAATAATACGTGCACAGTAGCTCTTCCAAGGGTGCGCAATTAGATTCACTGCCCTAACAATACCCGCTAGGCTGGTTTATGTTCATTGACTTTTTCACCTGGTAAATCTTCGGTGAGGTCATGAGTCACTTTTACACGGTATGGATTATGCTTGAACAACATTCTTACCATAAGCAACACTTGTTGAAGTACATTCTTAAGCTTTAAAAACTAAGAGGTCATGCTTGATCCCATCCAATGAATGTTAGACCATTTCCTTGCCACGTAACTGCTTGAGTTAGGATCCTTCTTTTTGGGGTGACATGATTTGAACCTGAATCACAGGGAAACTTGCAGAAAATGTTAGGGTAAAACGTTTGTGTAGAGCTTATAGAGAACTTGGGGTTGGCTTGGTTCTTTAATATGGTTACATTCAACTTTTACTTTTTACGTGCCTTGAAACATAGGGGTGGGCTTAGTTCCATTCATTATCGTAAGTTTGACGTCTATGTCTCCACATGGTCACCACAAGATATGCAAAATCTTGTGGGAATGGAATCTGGGCTTATGATGTGAAATTCATCATTCTTCACAGCTTACCCTCAAATCCTTTAGACAGACTTTTAAAGTAATTTTCTGTTTTTTTTTAATTTGTGAATCTGGATGTAAATGGGGTTGAGCCTGTTGGGCCAGAAATGGGGGACATGTTTGCCAGCTTTAACACATAGGGTCCAAACCTGAAAGTGTAGTGGCCCTGCCAGGGCACGAAGCCCTTGAGCTCAGTGGTCCAGCTGGGGTTTGAATCTGGGTGTTGACAACAATAAAACCAATCCTTAACCAGTGCACCATGCCTTTAACGGCAAATAAATTTCTTTGTTTGAATAATATGTAGCAATAATATTTACAAAGAGGCTCTTAGAAGGATGAAAATTAGTTCCTTTCCACTTCAATTTGGTTTTTGTTCAGAAAAGCAAGGGTCTATATTGTATTAAGAAGTACTCTCCCAACTAGAACTGGATGCCAGGCATATATCTCTAATATAAATTGTTTTTAGCTGATGTAATCTCAATCCTGTGCAAGAAAACCAATGTTTCTTGTAAAAATAAAAAAATCAGATTACACAATATAAAAGTGTGCATAAAGTTAAAGAGATTAGCCTATATATATATAGATCTCAGAATTGAACTGTCTGTTGGGCCTTGACTATAGTATTTATTTTTCAAATATTTTTAACTGGAAGGATTCACCAAATCTGAAAAGATTCACCAACTATCCTATATTGTTGATAAGTTTCATCCCTTAAAAACTTTGTGTTCTTGAGCTGATCTAGGTTAGCATGGGATTTATGTTGTTTTTGTCATTGACGAGGTTGCCATAAAGGGTATTATTTGCGGAGCATGCTTTGGCCATATGATTATTGGGCTTCATCTCATTTTTAATGCTCTTCTCTAATGCAATTTCTCTAACCACTATGTTGCTGAGAGTGATTATTTATGCATTGACTCATGCCATCCAATTGAAATTCTGCAAGGATGACATCATGCAATCTTTCCTGCTTTGCATCTGCTTTTACTGCTAGGTGCTTAGATATGTTCACTTGCAGAGCCTTAGCAATGACTACAGACTTCCATGGACTTTCTTGTTAAGGCTGTTGAAGCCAACCTCCATCTACTTGTAGACATCCAATAGTTATTGAATTTTCAGTTATCATACTTCATATAGCTTTGAAGCTGCTTTCATAATCTTATTGGGTTTTGTTGCGTGCATGAGTTAACAGGCCAATTCATGTTAACAAGGTATGATTTTAAAGGATGATGCATTTGTTACATAATTGATACAGCACTATCTAGTCAGACTTTTAGTGGCCTCAAAACACCTTAATATTGGTGTTCCACGGAAGTAACTTGAGATGCTGCACAGCAGAGGATTCGTGTGTGATACAGAGGGTGTCAATCCTGGGCCACATGTTGTTCCTTTGGATATGGATATGTATTATGAACACTTAAAAATGACATGTATATTTGTATATCCATATATATTGGTATATCTAGCTACTATATATCTATACTTGATAGCTTATCTACACATATCTATCTATCTGTTTATATATATTAATACACAGACATGCTTATATATATACTCTATAGTATATACATGAATCTGCACGTCCAAGCACACAAATATAATTTGATTAGTCTTGACTCTTTTAACCCTTAGAATTGTAATATTGATCAAATGCTTGTCTCTTGTCATAGTTAGCACCTGAAGCTGGTTTTTTTTGTTGGAGAAGCCAAGATCTGAATGGAACAAAATAGCCTTCCACTAGTGAAACAAAATAAGCACAATAGGATGCCTATCATATAATATGAAGAGTGAATGAGAGCCTTGCATATAAAGGCAAGTTAGAGGAGGTAGGAAGGTAGGACTGAATGACTGACTACCCCTCCAAAGGTGCAACACATGTATGCTCATATGACAAGTGTGCAAGCATGTGTGAAGTGTGCATGAAATAGGTGTTTCAAAAGGTTAGTACGTGTGTCTCAACCACTTGAAGTGACAGAAAAAGCAAAAAGTCCCTAAGTGGAGACTTAACTAGTGTGAATAGGACTCTCCTATGTAGGCTAAAAGCTAACTAGTTTGATAATGCCACAATTTACACTAACATTTTCAACCAAGATGGTCAGGTATATTTGTCCTTGTTGGGACTTCCAGTGGCATGCAGGGTTTTA
The DNA here is from genome assembly GCA_007115665.2 of Sequoiadendron giganteum. Taxonomy (NCBI): domain Eukaryota; kingdom Viridiplantae; phylum Streptophyta; class Pinopsida; order Cupressales; family Cupressaceae; genus Sequoiadendron; species Sequoiadendron giganteum. Next base: position 583,913,295 of record CM021106.1, on the reverse strand, counting down.
GAAGAGACAATTGACTTTTTAGTTTTTAAGTCAGTCCAGAGTTTTGGTAACATTATTGCCTAGTGTAGGTTCTTCATTCGTCAGTCTTAGTATTAGCTCATAGAATCATTAATTCAGGATAGTGGTCGGATACCATATTTTCTAGCCAGAACAATACCTTTCCATATAATGTGATCTTCAGCAAGATTGTTGGCATTCTTTCCAATCTCCAAGGAAAATCTTAACAATATAGAGGTGCCTTGATTTTTGGTGATGGATTACCTTGTGCTGTTCCAGTAAGGAAAATATTATTTTGTTGATTAACAAGAGGGTTGCCATCTTCAATATCGTGCTTATTTCATTTGTCAGGCCATTGTCTGTTGACCAGAAATCTATGATGTACATGTCTTTCTGATAATAGTTGCCCTGTTCAAAGCAAGGAATGCTGTTATCTCAAATAGATTTTTTGGCCAGTGTTCTGATCTTATTTACCTGTTTTTTGATTGTGTATTTGAATTTTCCTCTGTCAAGAATAAGCTCTACTTTTAGATCCTAAGAGAAGTCAACATGTCATAATTCTTAGTTTCTATGGCTGAAGATTTTGTTCAAGATGATATTTTCTTGGTGATTTAAAATGTGGTTGCTGTCATATAGAAAGAATTATAAACATTTACATCCAACTTAGAGGCAAAGTCTGTGCTCATCGACAAAGGTGGGCAGACTACACATCATTATAGAATTTAAATTTATAAGGATATTTTTACAAAGAGGAATGCATGGCAGGGAGATTAAGGAACATTATATCAAGTTGATAGTGTTACTTATTTGTTAGAGGAATAAAAAATAGTAAACAATTTGTTGCTTGAGGGTTGCTCTAATTTCTCCAAATTTCAACTGGATATAATTTATTTAAAAGATGAAATCAGACAATTCTTTTATAAGTACAAAATATTTTAAATGTTAACTTTAAGGAAATCAAAAGAGAACCTGGAGGTTATGTAATGCAGCTTAGATCAAACTTGGTTGGCTCAGGTTCCCTTCCCTCTTTCTCTATGCTTTCAGTCTAATTTTTAATGCAATTCATTTTTGAAGCTTTTTAGGTCCATCATATTGTTTTTATGGGATGCATTTTTATGCCCCATTTACCAACATCGGTCATTTATGGACATTAATAATATCTCTTTCTTCTTTGTTAAATGCTCTTTCATCCTTTACTGTAGCAAGAACTTCTACTCTAGTATGTCTTTTTCAATTAGGAAATTATGCAATCTTCTTTAAATAGGGTGTTTTTCTGTTACACCAAACATCTTTTCTCCTTTTCTATATATGCCTTGAACTCATCCCATACTAGTCCCCCAAGAATCACCTTGTTTTTGGAATATTTGTGTCCCATTGTAAATTCCATCCTTTACACTAGAAGGTTATGGGAAAGTTGGTAGACTACAACAATGGCTATTATACAGTTCTTTTAAGTAAGATGAAAGACACTGAATTTTAATAGAGTTTCTCTTGCACAAAGTAAAATTTATGGCACACAAATAGTGGAAGATGATCAGAGCTACTAATCTTTGCAAGATATTCAAAATTAATACTTAAGAAACTAGAATTCTGAAAGAAATGAGAGCCGCCGTAAAATTTATCCAACTTGGCAAGAATTTTGAAGGCTTCATGCTTCTCATTGTTGCAACTAAACCATAGAGATCCTTCTTTACGTATTTCATATTTGTTTACAATTACATCTGTAGTGTTTGTCTGATTTTCAATGTTAGAAAAAATTGGCCGAAGAGTACCCTCTTTATCTCGACTCTGTTCCACCTCTGATTGTCCAGTCAGCGTGAGGATGATTTCTGGCCATTTGTTCTTCCAATTTAGTTACCTTTTGGATTGAAGTTAGAACAAAACAAAAATCTAGTATGTGATCCATCCTGACGAATGTATGCTTAAATCACTAACATCAATTGGCATCTTGATTTTGCCTCTTTGAATTGATACCTGAAGCTACTGACTAGTGATCAATACCACATGAAAGTGCAGGAACATTGTTTATCTAAAAATTGTAAGCTCTAGTTCCCAAAGAAGCATCACATAAGATTTGTGTTGGCACACCACACTAACAAGTGTGTTATTTATACTTCTGTTGTATGTGGATTGGCAAGTTCTGGTTTACTCTTGAACTTTTCATAAGGTCAAAGTCCAAGGGTGCAAATACAAGGGGGGTCTAGCACGCCACATTGGCATTTGGTTTGGTTGTGACCTAAAACAACCTTTTAATGTGAGATGCACATCCCACATTTCATGACATAGTTTCATAATTTTTTATTTTTTAACAAAGTAGTCAACATTTCCCCATGCTTTGAAGATGTTGGTCAAATCAATATTGTTGTTTCTCTTGAAACATATCTCCTTTTGGGTATTTGATTGGTGGCATTTTGTTGATGCATCATATACCAAAAGGGTCAGATGTTGGTCAATTGAGATGCCACTGTCTCTTGTTGATATAATTCACCTTTAATCAAACATCATCTGTTCATGTAAGATTTGAATGACCTTCCTTTATTATCAATAAATAGGGTTTGAGCTTTTTATTCTTAATGGAAAAATATAATCTTGAATGGGTGTTTTATCGTCAAGTTTTGGTATTGCATGTAATGGAAGTATTCTTAAGCATCTATTCCTTGGATCTTGCAAAATCTTTGTCTCTAACTAGAGCAAAGAATTTATAATCTTCTCTTGTGTAATGTACCCCTTTTGGGATACTCTTTAAAACAACAATATTTACTCAAAATAAGACAATAGTCTTATCCAAGATTAAGAATTTATGATAATAATCAGATCAATAGATCATAGCACAATACCCAAGGAGTCAAATCATGAATTCCCTGGAAATAATTTGCAAAACTATTGAATTAAAGGACCCCGTCCCTAACTCAATAGTGACAATACGAAGGACCTGTTGTGACCTATTTCACACATCGCCCCATCGCAAATGGGGACCCCCAAGTTTGGTTCCGCCTTCCGCGCAACGTCTCTGAGAGTCTTTAATTTGGGTAAATTTTGAAAGTCAGTCTGGCTAAGTTGAGATTTTGAACCCGTTTTTGGGCCTTAACGTCATAGAAGTGCTTAGAAGACCCGGTAGACGAAGATCGCCATTGCTTTCGGTCGTTTCTGACACTTCCTATTTTTTTAGGGATTCTGCTTTTTTGCTTTTTGCTTTTTTTGCTTTTTGGCATTTTTAGGCCATTCTGGAGTTCCTATTTTTTAGGGATGCTTTTTGCTTTTTCTATTTTTGGAAAGTTTCTATTTTTGGAAAATTTCTATTTTGGGAAAAAGTTTCTATTTTTGGATCCCACAGAACAGGAAATCAACACGTCTCCAGAAATCAAGAAAATCAAGGCAAAATGAAAAAAGTTTGAAAAATGGTGAAAATTTTGGGAAAATGCTTAAGTCTGAGAATGGCGCCATCAAGAAAGAAGATGGCATGGAAACCTCAAAGTCCGCCCTACCTTTGGCATGCCAAAGATAGGCACTGGCATGAAAGTTCCCAAGTCCGCCCTTGGCATGGAGGAAGGTAAAGTCCGCCCAAGATGTTTGGAAATGGCGCATGGCTTGAGGAAGCCAAAGTCCGCCCTTGGCACAAGAGGTTCAAAGTCCGCCCCTAGAGAAAGATGGCATGAAACTTGTGAAGTCCGCCCAGCCTAGAGGAAAATGGCAAGAGGCACATGAAGTCCGCCCCAAGAAGTGTGGAGAAAGGTAAAATATGAAGGGGTGCGCTCCAAGATGTTTGGAAAGGGGTGAAATTACAAGGGAATTCATTGGAAATTGGATTAAATGATTAAAACAAGTGGAATTTGCCGTTGGACAAGGCACAAATAAAATTCGCCATGGCAAGGAAATTCTAAGACCAATGGATAATAAAAATACGCCATAGGCAAGAGATTATAAGAGATTCGTCCAAACTTTGGAAGGAAAATTATTCTAAGGCATGAAAAACGGAGAATTATCTAGAAGAAAAAGAGGTTTTGGCTGGCATAAAAACCACGCCTCGGCACAACGGAATGAAATTCTTTGGGAAAAAATGCAGAGTGTTTGGCAGAGCAAGCATGAAGTCCGCCCCTCTCAGCTTGGAAAATTCCTAAGGCACTAGTAAAAAAATGGCAAAGTGGCAGAGATCTCCAAGTTCGCCCAACCCAGAAGATGAATCGTTTGGCTAAATAAAAATGTCCAAAGAGGTCAGAACTCCGCCTAGAAAGTTGAAATTTGGCAGATGAGCTATTGAGCATATTTTGGCTAGGCAGATAATTTGAAAAGAGATATTTTGCCTCGGACAAAAGAAATTAGCCATGTATCAAAGTTAAACGGGTTGGAATTTAATATTTTAATATTTTTAATTATTTCCCTGACACTTAGGGAATTTTAATTAAAATTCAAAATCCGGAGATTATTTGGAAGATTAAACTAGTCTGCCTTAGATGAATTTAAACTTTGCCATGTTCGGAAGATTTAAAATACATTGGAAAATTAAATTTGGACAATTAATTTAATATCTTTTCCAAACTTAGACAATTTTCTTTGAGAAAATTCGAAAATCTCAAGCAGAGATGAAAATTAGAAACTTGCTTCGATAACTGAAAGTGAAATTAGAAATTTGCCAATCTGAGAAGAAAACGTTTCTAAAAATTGGAAGAAAATCAAAGGAAAGAAAACAATGCCTTGGAGAAAATCGCACTTCTCAGCCATAAAATGAGTTTCAGCAACTCATTTCTTCACAATTCTGGCTGTGAAGTAGCTATCTCTCTCGAATCTTCAGGAAATCATTCGCGAAGGAGAAATTTGTGGGAATAACATCGTTGTGAGAATCGAGATAGCATTTTCTTATTGACAGGCGTGATTTTTGAGAGAAGTAATTTATTTCTTTGCTGAAGTCGTACTTCTAGCATATTGGCGCACTTCTTCTGGCAAATTTTCTGAATTTTTAAATTCATTTGCAGCCACAACACGATCTTCGAGGTTTGGAAGTTAGTTTACAATGTATTTGCACTGTGTTTCTATCTTCTACTTCATTTCCGGCACGAATTTCATTCATGATGGGCGAATTTAATTACTTTCAGCCTGCTTTTTGACAGAAATTTTTAATTTAATAAGGCTGAAAGTGCGATTTGTCCAAGCTACACCTCGAAACTCGTTAAATTTAAATAATTTTGTATTAATGTTAAGTATTTTGTGCTTGCAGGCTGCCGATCGATCAAGGAGAAATATCTAGGCAGGCACAGATGAAGTTTGCAAGTAAAGGATCGCAGCCAGAGACCAGAATAAAGTCTAAATGGAAAAATGTCTCAGACACAGATCTTGGCCACATCGATCTCGTGGAATTTAAAAAGAGGATATATGGACACAACGGACCCTTACCGACGCCTGCCGCTAGAAGGATGGTGAGAAACGGCATATTTCAAGCTGCCGGATTCCCGCCTGCGCTTTGCTGTGCTGAACTGATGGTGGAGTGTGCACTTCACTATGATGCTGAGTCAAGGCGGATTGTGGCGCCTGATGGGAGAGTATTGGTGCATCTGACGGAGTTGGCCATTCAGGAAGCCTTCGGCATTCCGGCATATCCTAAAACCGTCTACAAGACTAAGGAAGATGCTCAGAAGTTATATGATGAAAGCCCTGGTCTTTGTGCTGCCAACCTTAACAAATCTTGGCTGGACAAGCCTAGGCCGTCTGTTAAGAAGATGCCCAAGAAGTTGCTGCGCACGGACTTCAAGGAAGACTATGGAGATATTATTATCTTACTGAACAGAGTGGCAGGCAATCCCTCAGGAGCACCCTTTGAGCCATGGATGTATTACTTCATTGAGGACCTCACAGAAGGTGTCAAGATGTTCAACTGGGCTAGAATGATAAGCAATAATCTTCATCACCAACTTATCAACCTAGAGAGGACCAAAACGTTTTACATGAGTTCTTACGTCATCTATATGTTGGCTAGAACTTACAGATATGTAGGTTTGATTTGCAAAGGCACAGTTGGCAGTAAGGAGAATGAGCTAAAGCCTTATGACTGTTACCCACAACTTCAGCTGAAGGAGAAGACGCACTTTAGGCGAGCCCACGATGCGTTCTTGATGTACATCACCAGGATACTCCAGGGAGGGACGCATCAGCGGCTGACACATGAGGCCAAAAGCCTAATCGGTAAATACGGGTCTTGGTTTATCCAATATCCAAGATTTACGTATATCAGAATTCAAGGATTCACTGGAAGCCCGTACCGTCTGCCCATCTTCCCCACGAATAAGATGGTCCTGCTCGAAGTGTTGAGGCAGTTAGAAGAGTTTCAGGGTCTTCAAAGGGTGAAACAGAAGGCGGCAGTTACTTTTCCCTTCTTTATAGGGAACATGCTGGAGTCTTGCCCATCATCACAGGCAGCTGACAGTGCCAGAATCGAGATACAACATTACCCTTTTTCCCCATATCCGGCTAGAAATCACTACGACCCCCATCACCACATCAAGACGGTGGATGGAAGGAGATACAAGCATAGGGTCGAACTGGAGGACTATTGGGCAAATGCTGCGGATGAATTTGAGGTCAGACGGAGGATGTGGTCCAGATTACCTCTCAACTTGATCAGGGCAACAAAATTTTGTCACGTGCCAGATCAGTTGGAAGAGGACGAGAATCAGACGCAACCGCGCTTCGATGAGAATTCAGCTTTGCCCGCTGTCCAGTGGTCAGAAGCAGAGCATGCTGACTTGAACGTCTTGATGAGGCCTGTCATCAAGTTTACTCAGTGGTGGGTTGATCAACGAGTTCAAGAATTAAGGCGCCAGAAGATAACCCTGACCTATGACATGCTAAGCGAGGCAGAGTCTTATTCTTCCAACGCGGGAGCATCACATGACCTCCCAGTGATAGAGGCCACCACATCTAGGAAAAGAAAGGAAATAGCTGCAGGCAAGGAGCCGGTCCAGAAACAGGCAAAGATGAAACCTTCTCAATCAGCCGCCTCCAGAAATATTGAGGAGATATTGGCTACCGCCGATGCTTCACTGGCAGATATGAGGGATCCTTCTCCGATTCCTGAGGACAACGCGGAGCTTCAGCCAAATGAGGATGCGCCACCTTCTCCCACGGGCACCGAAATATTGGAGTCAGATGACGACAATGTGGGCACCCAAGATGAGGATTTTCAGGAAGGGATGATTTCAGCCCTTAGGGGAATTGTAGACGGTCCTGATAGAGAAGGCGTGCCGGAGGAAGACGGTGTTGAGCAGCTTACGATCCCGGATTGGCTGAAGGAAAGGCTAAAGGTACAAGTGCCGGCAGATGAACCAGAAGAGGATGATACGACAGACTTTTTGGCCAGACTGTCTCAAACCGTGGCCAAAAAGCCGGCGAAGAAATTCTCCAGCATACAGAGAGACGAGGCCGGCAACAGGACAGTGCAAATCGCCGTGCCTACAGTGGACAAGCCGCAGGAGGATATGGCTCCACATGATTACGCCATCACGACCATTGACTTGGGTCCAACCACTAAGGGCCAAGAAATGGAAGATTTGGACAATTCTGTGTCCGCCATCAAATCAAGGTTGGCAAAGGAGGTAGCCAAAAGGAAGGAGTGCCAATTAGAGATTGAGCGCTTAAGGGAATATATTCAGCACTTGATCAAGCCACTTGATCAGGACACTACGGCAGCTCCTCTACTTCCGAACTCTTCGCAGGAGGCCATTAAAGAGATAGAAGAAAACAGGCTCACGGTTCAAGAGGCCAAAGAATGGATAGCAGCCAAGGGGATTGAAGCTGAGGCATTCGTGGAAAGATTAACTTTGGTTTATGGTCAGGCCACTGCCTTACTTTCTAGGTTGGCTGCTTTGGCAGAAGTATGGGATAACCTTCCGGATGTGCAAGATAGGATAATCCCTTGCCTTAGGATTCTGAAAGGAGTTCCTAAGCAAGAATTGGCAGAGGGAGGTGTCATTGCAGCAGGAGCAGCCTATGACTTCCACACTTGGTATTGGGCCTTGACGGCATGAGGTGAAGTCCTGGAGAGGGTCAAGGTTGATGGTGTCAGATTGGAGGAACAGGTCAAGGAAGTTCAGGCCAGAATCCTCAACATAATTGCCGATGTCCTGGATAAGGAGGCGCTGCGAGAGAATGACCTGCAGTTGGAAGTTTTGAAGAAAAGTGTCCAGGAAAATATCTTTGACATCATTGGGCCCATCTTG